>WNGS01013084.1:0-17716 GCA_020271785.1 Procambarus virginalis
AAAATTTTTTTCGTCTTCTAAACACGTTAATTTGTGTCCCCTGAGCACGGGAAAAATAGCAAAAAAATCGTAGGTCACATATTTTGGGCGCAATTGACCGAGGAAGTCTGGCAAAAAGTGGGCGTTGACAGAGCGGTCGCCAGGGCTGGTCAGCGTCACCCGCGCTGACAGATGGGAGTTGCCACAAAGATATTATTACCTAATTGTTTCAATGTCTCCGATTGATTTTTTCTTAGTTTTTTTGCAGTAATATTATTCAATAGTGTGTATTGTAATATATTTATATAATAAAAGTGGTGAATAATCGCTATACTCAAACGTATGGTGTGCATATTAGTAATTCAATTATTATGTTCATAAAACAATAAACAAATAGTTTTGCTGCTATTACACTCTATACACAGGTTATATATAAGTATCTGCATATTTTGGTTACCATAACGAACCACTAAGTTGGTATTGAGAGTCGAAAAGCAACGAAGAGTTACCGCTACACACCAGCCAGCCACTCGCTGCCACTCCCTCAACACACGCACTAAACTTTCTCCCCCAACAATACCATTTGTGGTGTTATTACACTATATACAGACGTTATATAAGTATGTATATATTTTGTTCACCACAACTGTACAGCTAAGCTGATATAGTTAGTTCAGGCACTAAAAGTCGTCGGTATGCACAGCTGGCGGCTGGCGGCTCCCTCACTCATTCAAGGTCACACACACACTAAACTTTCTCCCCCAACAATACTGTTTGCTGGTATTACACTCTATACACAGGTTATACATAAGTATTTGCATATTTTGGTCACCATTACGAACCACTAAGATGGTATTGAGAGTCGATGAGCAACGAAGAGTTACCGCCACACACCAGCCAGCCACTCGCTGCCACTCCCTCAACACACGCACTAAACTTTCTCCCCCAACAATACCATTTGTGGTGTTATTACACTATATACAGACGTTATATATAAGTATGTATATATTTTGTTCACCACAACTGTACAGCTAAGCTGATATAGTTAGTTCAGGCACCAAGAGTCGTCGGTATACACAGCTGGCGGCTGGCGGCTCCCTCACTCATTCAAGGTCACACGCACTAAACTTTCTCCCCCAACAATACTGTTTTCAGTGTTATTACCCTATATACACATATTATATATAAATATCTACATGTTTTATGCACTGTAACTGTACACCTAAGCTTGTAGTGCGCCCAAAGAGCATAGTGGCCACCCTCTAAACAGCTTGACAAATCGTGCAGACGACATCACCTCCGTCACCCAAATGGCTCCTCCCAGCATAATCCTTTTGCTGTTATTACACTAATACACACATTATATATAAGTATCTACATTTGTGTTCACCATAGAGAACCACTGAGCTGGTATGGTGAATGTAAACAATAACAGGTGGCCACACAGTCAGTAAACGATGCTGTCTCCCTCAGTCTCTCAGCATTACTCCTCCCACAGCGCTAATTATTACAACAATCCTGCTATTATCACAACCCTGGTTATTTATATCACAGTCACGGATCATCTGTAATATTGTCATCACTAAATAATAACAGTTATATATTTATTTCGACATTTTTCGGTGATGCTGTGGTCACAAGCTGAACAGCAATGCTGATCGCTCATGCTGCGTGCGCCAGCCTTGGTTGCTCCAACAGTACTGTGCCTCTCACACCTGAGAATATTGCCCACGATTTTTTTTTTAAATTTCGTCTGTTTACAAGAGCCCTGAGGAAGCTACTGTGAACCCCGTGTAGCCGCGGGCCATTTGAATCGGGAATGGCACCCTATGGCGTATATATACGCCATGCGCACCGTCGGACATGTTACTCAGGGCGTATATATACGCCATGCGCTGTTTAAGGGTTAAGGCTGTAATATGGGCAGTCTGCTGACAGCCGTAAATAATGAAATATACTGGTAAATAGCCTAATAATATTAACACACTAATTGGTGTTAGTAAATAGTTAATTAATAATGATTGAGAATAGCTTGATTCTCAGCTATCTAGGTTCGAAGGACCAAAAATTTTGTGGGGAAAACCTGACTCCAATAACTAATAACTTGTTTTAAGACTCTGAGACCCAGTAACCAATAATTAAATGAATATATATATATATATATACTTCGATAGCTATGAAGAACCACCACTTTTTGAGAAAAAGTGGAAAACAAAGAGACAATGGAAAAAACTGATCCTAGGAACTAGTGTCCTATGGATCTTGGTAAAACTGTAATGCTTATATGAATGGAGTCAAATTAACTACACAAAATTGGGGGGTTACATGCTAAAAGATTAATACATCCCTAGCATTATTCTGGTGCTGGTTCTTCACCAGAGTAAATCAAATGTGTGAGTAAAAATATAGAATATAATATTGATGGAGGTAATGCACCTCAATATACTACTGAAATGTTGAACAGCATCAGTAAATCAAAGGGTTAGTATAACTGATCTCTTTAGGAGATCACTACTGTAACTATGAAGTTATTGCTACTGATGGAAAAATGGACAGCTTAGCTGTGATCTAGGAAGAAGTGATCGGTTGCTACACTCCACCGATGACGTGATGCATAGAGTAAATTGTTGCACAGAACGGTGGGGAAGCCTAGCACCTCGGTTGAAGTCGCCTTGGTACTGAAAGGCAATTACATTGTAGAAATCTTCTACACAATAGGTAATTACATTTACATCCTAAATCATAAGGATGACGGTAGTAAATTATCAGCTAATGTCTGAACAATTTGTATCATAGAAATAAACTGATAATCATCTAATTAGATGGCAAATTTAATTAAGACACGTACTATATTTTGTTGGTTTGCATTCGGCCTAACGACTGCCAACCTAAATGTTAATAGTGGCCACATAATAACAAAAAGGGTAAACTTAGCAGCCGAGCCTCGTGTCGTTGATGTGAAGACTTGAGCAACTCTTCGTCCTCCAGCTGCTGCTTGAAAGACGTTGACTCTGGAGATGCTCGTATAATAGTCTAAGACACGGCTATGTTGTGCCAGATAACGCGGCACCGCTCAACTGATCGTGGGAGCGAAATAAATAGGTCGAAACAGCTCTGCTACACGCTGTTAATGGCGTCCGTGCTCTCGTGTCGAGTCAAGTGACGCTCTCCGTTTTCCTCCTGCTCCTTATTGCGCATGCGCGGCTTTCGACCATAAATGAATATGTATTTATCGCAATTGACTAAGGAAGGAAGAGGTAATAACGAATATCAATATCACAATAAATTCTTCTGTGATAAAATAGAAGTTCTAGTAACATAAATTGGCTTACTAAAAGTTGTGCAGCCAATCGAGGAAATTAAAGTAAAATCATTTACATCAAAGTAATTTCCTCTAGAATACTTAAATGTTAGTTAAATAAGGGAGCTCCAGTAAGTAATAGTATACTACGAAATCAAACTTAACTATTTTTAGTAAATGAAATGATAAACTGGACTCTTGTTATAAATCCAACTAAATGTGGAGAAAATTCATGTTGCTGCCTGTCGTTCCTCACGTACTAGGAAGAATTTGGCAATGAATAAATCATGATAATGATTAAATCTATAAGTTAGTAATTTTAGTAACTACTTTGGTTAATTCAAAGGTTGTATAAATACAATGATGTATAAAAACTGTTGGTTATTTCCAACACCTCCCTCAACACCACCTGTCTCCCTGCCTCCCTCAACACCACCCCTCTTCCTATCTCCCTCAACACCACTCCTCTCCCTACCTCCCTCAACACCACTCCTCTCCCTGCCTCCCTCAACACCACCCCTCTCCCTATCTCCCTCAACACCACCCCTCTCCCTACGTCCCTCAACACCACTCCTCTCCCTACCTCCCTCAACACCACTCCACTCCCTCACTACCACCACCAATACTCTCCCTACCACCCCAACACACTCCCTGCCTCTCCCCCTCAATGCCTCCCTCCATCAATCACTGCCTCCCATCCCTCCCTCAAGGCCTTGGAGGTCGGTGGCCTGTTGCTACGTGAGGGGCCGCCGATGCCAAAACAAACTCAATACCGACCTTCGGTAATATCGACCCCCAGACTGGTATATGAGAGTCCAGATACCGATCTCCCAAACCGGTCGTTATTACCGGCAGATCGGTATAAAAGAGGCCGTTAAATTGAGTGGATACTGTATCTGCATGTTTTGTTCACTATAACGAACCACTAAGTAGCTATTATGAGTCAAAAAGTAACGAGGAGTGACCGCCGTGTACCAGCCAGCCACTCCCGCCCTCCCTCCAGTCATCTGACTCGCCCACATTCTCCTCCCACAATACTGTTTTTGCTATAATTCACTATATACAGACGGTATATATAAGTATCTACATGTTTTGTTCACCATAACTGTACATCTAAGCTTGTATGGTGAGTAAAGTCACAAAGACATAGGACCTTACACAGTCAGCTGATGGCTGCATCCCTCAAGGCCACACGCACTAATATTTCTCCTCCAACAATACTGTGTGGTGTTATTATGCTATATACACACATTATAAATAAATATCTACCTGTTTTATTCACCATACTTGTACAAATAAACTGGTATGGTGCCCAGAGACCATCGTGGTAAACAGTAAACAACACCGTCGTCTGCACGGTGGCGTCGTGCAGACGACGCCACCGCCCTCACCAAAATGGCGGCTCCAAACCTTCTCTTGCTGTTTATACCCTCTATACACACGTTATATATAAGTATCTACATTTGTGTTCACTATAGCGAACCACTAAGCTGGTATGCTGAGTGCAGTCAATAAAAGGTGGCCACACACAGTCAGATAACATCGCCACCACCCTCCCTCCCACAGCATTACTCCTCCCTGCATGGCGCACAGCGCTAAATATCATCGCAATCCTGCTATTATCAGAACCCTGGTCACTTTTATCACAGTCAGGGGTCTTCTGTAATAATATCATCGCTACATAATAGCATGAACAAGTATATTATGGCATTTTTAGGCGATGCTGTGGTCACAAGCTGAACAGCAGTGCTGTGAGCTCATACTGCATGCGTCAGGCTTGGTAGCTTACGCGATACTGAGGCCCCTAACACCCCGGAGTTTGGCCCACGATTTTTTAAAAAATGGCGTCTGTTTACAAGAGCCCTGATGAAGGTGTGGTGAACCCCGTGTATCCGCGGGCCGTTTAAATCTTGCGTAGTGCTCCAACACTTCATATGAAGTGAAGAGCAGTCGACTGGTAAAACGCCTAGCACTTCATATGAAGTGATGAGCACTTTAAGGGTTAAACTTCTTTTCCTCTTTGAAGATACAGCACGATTAGCAACCCTTTGAGATATCTTGTTGTATAATAATACAGCTGTAGACAAAAAATGGTAAATTCATTGATTATTCTTTCACCGGTGGACAAACACGTCACTCGCAGACAAAGCTAACGGCACTGGGTGCTTACTGTATGAATGCAGACTAGGTCTATACACCCTCCAGTAGGCTGGTGTTTAACCCTTAAAGTGCGCCTCACGTCATATGATGTGCTAGGCGTTGTACCAGTAAACTGCGCTTCACATCAAATGACGTGTATGGGTACCGCGCACGATTTGAATGTCCCGCCGGGTATCTGGGGTTCCCATACGCTGCCCACGGGCTATAGTAAACAGCGGCCATTTTGAAAAAAATTCCCGCTCACGCTCCGAAGGCCTGGGAGGCCTCAGTTTAGCGACGGTCACCATGGCGAGCGCACGGTCAAACGCCTCACGGGCACGCACCACGCAATCCCTCACCCCAGAGCAAATAGCCCACGAATTATTTTCTGAAGGTGAGGAAAGTGTGTTTGATGATTCTGACAACGACGAGGATTATACACAGTTGTCGGGTGATAGTAGCAGCAGCAGTGAGAGTGAGAATTCTCGCCATGCCAAGGCGAGGCCTCTACCCTCACCCTTGCCTCCTCGCCCAGTTTCTACCCCAGTTCTACCACGACCTCACAGTTCCTGTGGAAATTATCTGTTTGAGGATGACGAGTCAGAGGGAGGTGACTCCTTTTCTGGGTTTAGTGACTCAGATCACAGTTTTATTGAGCCTGTGGCTGGTACCAGTGGTGTAACTGGGCGAGAAATTGTCGCGTCAGCAGCATCTCGCCCAGCCAAGCGCTACCGCATGGCAGCACATGAGGGACCAAGACCCTCGTGTTTACGTGCATCCACCTCACGTGCACCCACCTCACGTGCACCCACTTCACGTGCACCCACCTCACATGCACCCACCTCACGTGCACCCACCTCACGTGCATCCACCTCACGTGCACCCACCTCACGTGCATCCACCTCACCAGAACCCACCTTACGTGCACCCACTTCATGTGCACGTAGCCGCCGTGCTTCTCGCAGACGGTGTTCAGCTCCTGGTCGCCGGTATGCATCGCTTCCTCACCGTCTTTCATCTGCATCTCGCAGGACGCCTGGTGTACTTGAGTGGAGTGATGGTGACGATTTTATTCCTAATATTCCTCACTTTGACGATACAGATGTAGGGATTACAAACCTTTTCCCTAATCAAGGTGAGGACATGGCTGAGATGGAATATTTTACAGCATTCTATGATGAACCACTCATGGAATACATTGTACACCAAACGAACCTGCATGCTGCTTACCTGATTGAGAGGGAAATCACAGAATTTTCACGACTGCAGCGTTGGAAAAATACCACAGTTGCGGAAATGTATGTGTTTTTGGCACTCTGTTTGTTGATGAAGCACTGTCACAAACATGCAATAAGTGACTATTGGAGCAAGGACCATACAGTGCCAACACCTTTATTCGGTAAATATATGTCACGAGACAGGTTTCAGATACTCCTCAGGTGTTTACATTTTGGAAGTGTTCAGGACCGAACACCTGATGATAGACTGTGGCGAGTGAGGCACTACATGAACGATGTTATTGGAAAATTCAGAGATTTTTACGTACCAGCACAGAAGCTGGTGGTTGATGAATCTCTCGTACTTTTCAAGGGACGTGTTCCATTCAAACAGTACATTCCCTCAAAACGAAACCGATTTGGCCTGAAATTTTTTGTTCTTTGTGATTGTGAGACAGGATACGTGTTACACATGATTTTGTACTCGGCTAGTGATGTAGACATTCCCGGTAACGACGAACATGGATTCTCGGGTAGTGTAGTGAAGACCATCATGGCTCCGTGGATGAACAAGGGACACATTTTATACACGGATAATTACTATACAAGTCCCTTGCTAGCTCGGTTCTTGCTAGAAAATAGAACCGGATTGGTTGGTACAGTAAAGCCACAACGAAGGGAAATGCCTGTGTTTGACACCGACATTGCAGTTGGTGAGTGTCAGAGAAGGAAATGTGATCAAATTCTGTCAGTTCGGTGGAAAGACAAACGAGAGGTGAACTTGTTGACAACAATTCATGATGGAACAATGGTGAACAGTGGGAAAGTGAGCCATAAAACAAACGCACCACTATATAAGCCAAACTGTGTTTTAGACTATAATATCAACATGCGGTTGATTGATAAATCAGACATGATGATTGGCACTGCAGAGTGTGTGCGGAAGACATGTAGGTGGACGAAAAAAGTGTTCTTCCATCTTGTGGACATGAGCATGCTGAACTGTTTCAACATGTACCTTGTGAGGACTGGACGTAAGCCCACTTTCCGTGACTTTGTATTTGATGCTACAATACAGTTATTAGGAAAGTTTGCAAAAGATGTCCCAGGGATTCAGCGGCCCATCATAAACCCACTGTTGCAGCATGCTGGTACTCCACGCCTCGCTCACACTGAAGGCTTCCTAGCACACAGACTCAAGTATTTGCCACCAGCTGGGAAGCGTGCAATAGGCCAACGTGATTGCTTGGTGTGTAAAACAACGACACGTCGAGACCAGAAACGGAAGCTAGTACAAACATGGTGTGAAACGTGTGGTATCCCATTATGTGCTGTCGACTGCTTCAATGACTACCACAGTCTAGAAAACTTCTAAGTGTGCTGCAAAGTGTGTACAGCGTGTGCGAGTGTGTAAATATGTAAACATATAAGCAGTTAGCGTGTGCGTGTGTGTAAATATATACAAATATAAGCAGAACATACAATATAATAGACTGTAATGACATATTATATTGTCGTAATTGAAAACAGATGTGTGCGCCTGTGTATACTCAAATATGCAACAATTATTGATACAAAATATGTTCAAACATTATTTGAAACAAATTTAGTGCAAAATAAATGGATAAAATGCGCCTAGACATTGTAAATAAATAGCGCGAAAATATATTTGTGGCAACTCTGGCTGTTGCGGGACGCCGCGCAACACCTCTCGGGCGTCTACTGCATGAGAGAACATGCAGAGTGTGACGTCATCGATGAACTTTACGGCTCTATTGCAACAAAAGTAAGTACAATAGAATTTTTTTTTTATTTTTCCCGTGATCAGTGAACGAAACTTAACAGATTAGCAAAAAAAAATTTTTTTTTTTTTTCAAAATGACATGCGCCTGTGCGGATAGCAGTATATTAGACCCCGAGCATGTTAAGGGTTAAGCCTGATCTAGTAACAAAAATTTCTCAAATATTGGATTTTCATCGAATTACATATTTTTAGGTTATATATTTAGTTTAGTAACATTATTAGGATAATAAGAGATATAAAAAACTTATTTTAGAACTGATTTATTAATTTTGTTATTTCGAAGCCGTAGGTCACTGAACTTGGCGACGAAATCGAAAGAAAAATGCATGGTGCTGTGTGCACTAGGATTAGACCCGTCCCCACCCGCTGGAGTAGTTGTTCCAATAACATAAATAATTTCTCAAATAGCAGATGTCTATCATATTACAGTATATTTTCGGTTTTATTTAGTTTAGTTTAGTTTAATTAGGATAATAAAAAGGTATTAAATCACTGATTTTAGAAATGATTTATTAATCTGAAACTTTCAAAGTCATGAGTCATTGAACTATTACGACACAGACGAAGGAAAAAAAAGTGAGGTTTGCAATATAGGTACAGTATTCCCTTATCTGTCCACCCTCACCTTGTTTCATCACAGAAAATGTCTATAAGGAGATTTTACCACATGTAATTACTTAAGTGTAGTTACAGGATGAGAGCTTTGCTTGTGGTGTCCCGTCTTCCAGTAGCTAGCTAATCATGCTTCAGCCTTTAAATTAATTTACAAAGATACGTGTGCCACAAATCAGTGAATGAAAATTATGGAAACTCAGTCGTTCATTTGTGTGGACCACTCTGGCTGGTGTCTGGTTCATATGGTTGACTTGTTGTGTGGACCATTCTGGCTGGTGTTTGATTCATATGGTTCATATGTTGTGTGGTCCACCTAATTGGGTGATCCAACTTATAAAGGAATTATTAATTTTAATCTGTGATAGAATGAGAAAGTTTTACACCAGTCTGTGAACTCTTGTCTGGATATCATAAGCAAATCCGAACATCTGGTTCGTTAAACTGGGTGAGTAAATCCGGCCTAAAAAGTGTGCGAACTAGCCGGAGAGTCGTTGAATCGGGGTACGTTGAATCAAGGTTGTACTGTAATGATGTCCGACGACCTAACATTTAGGGAGCATAACAAAGCAAATATTGCAGCAACCAGAAAAATGATAGGATGGATTATGAGAACTTTCAAATGCAGGGATCCCATCACAATGATTGTACTTTTCAAATCACTTGAGTACTCTCGGTACTCACTTCCCCCTTCAGAGCAGGAGAGATTGCTGAAATAGAGGAATATAAAGAACATATACGGCACGTATTGACGCGATAAAGAACCTAAATTATTGGGATCGTCTCATAGCTCTCCAAATGTACTCACTAGAAAGGAGACGCAAAAGATACCAAATAATATACACATGGAAAATACTGGAGGTTACCTTGAGGTTACCTTGAGGTGCTTCCGGGGCTTAGCGTCCCCGCGGCCCGGTCGTCGACCAGGCCTCTTGGTTGCTGGACTGATCAACCAGGCTGTTAGACGCGGCTGCTCGCAGCCTGAGGTATGAGTCACAGCCTGGTTGATCAGGTAACCTTTGGAGGTACTTATCCAGTTCTCTCTTGAACACTGTGAGGGGTTTGCCAGTTATGTCCCTTATGTGTAATGGAAGCGTGTTGAACAGTCTCGGGCCTCTGATGTTGATAGAGTTCTCTCTCAGAGTACCTGTTGCACCTCTGCTTTTCAACGGGGGTATTCTGCACATCCTGCCATGTCTTCTGGTCTCATGCAATGTTATTTCTGTGTGCAGGTTTGGGACCAGCCCCTCTAATATTTTCCACGTGTAAATTATTATGCATCTCTCCCGCCTGCGCTCAAGGGAGTACAGATTTAGGCTCTTTAGTCGGTCCCAATAGTTTAGATGTTTTACTGAGTGGATTCTAGCAGTAAAGGATCTCTGCACACTCTCCAGGTCAGCAATTTCTCCAGCTTTGAAAGGGGCTGTCATTGTGCAGCAGTACTCCACTCTAGAGAGCACAAGCGTTTTGAAAAGTATCATCATCGGTATGGCATCTCTAGTGTGAAAAGTTCTTGTTATCCAACCTGTCATTTTTCTTGCAGTTGTGACGGCTACTTTATTGTGTTCTTTAAAGGTAAGGGCTTCCGACATGAGTACACCCAGATCCTTTACATTGCCATTTCGTTCTATGTTATGATTTGCCTGAGTTTTGTACGTGGTTTCCGTTTTTATATTTTCATTTTTTCCATAGCGCATGAGCTGGAACTTATCTTCATTAAACACCTTATTATTTTCTGTAGCCCATAGAAAGACCTGATCTACGTCTGATTGGAGGTTTGCCGTGTCCTCTATGTTGCCTACTCTCATGAAGATCCTAGTGTCATCTGCAAAGGATGATACAGTGCTATAGGTTGTGTTCTTGTCTATGTCCGATATGAGGATGAGAAAAAGTACTGGAGCAAACACAGTACCCTGGGGGACTGAGCTCTTTACGGTTGATGGGCTGGATTTTATTTTGTTGACTATTACACATTGGGTTCTGTTAGTCAGGAAATTGTAGATCCATCTGCCTATTTTTCCGGTAATTCCTTTTGAACGCATTTTATGTGCAATGACACGATGGTCACATTTATCAAAAGCTTTTGTGAAATCTGTGTAAATTACATCAGCGTTTTGTTTGTCTTCCATAGCATCTAATGCCATATCATAGTGGTCCAGCAACTGCGACAGGCGAGAGCGCCCTGTTCTGAAACCGTGTTGTCTGGGGTTATGGAGATGCTGTGATTCCATGTATTTTGTGATCTTACTTCTTAGCACTCTCTCAAAAATTTTTATGATGTAATTACGTAAGTGTAATTACCTAAGTGTAGTTACAGGATGAGAGCTACGCTCGTGGTGTCCCGTCTTCCCAGTACTCTTTGTCATATAACGCTTTGAAACTACTGACGGTCTTGGCCTCCACCACCTTCTCCCCTAACTTGTTCCAACCGTCTACCACTCTGTTTGCGAAAGTGAATTTTCTTATATTTCTTCGGCATCTGTGTTTAGCTAGTTTATATCTATGACCTTGCTTTGTCTCCACAGAATGTGGAGGGCCTGCGATAGTGTTTTTTTACAGTTCTTGATGAATATGGAGTTCCAAGAATCCGGGCCTGGTGCAGAGTGCATAGGCATACTGTTTATGGTTTCTTCAAAATCCAGTGGGGATAGGGTGATGTCTGATATATGATTTGATGTTGGTATCATATCCATGAAAAATTCATTTGAGTTATCAATCTTTAGTGCGTTTAATGGCTTGCTGAAAACAGAGTCGTACTGCTTCCTCAGTAACTCGCTCATTTCTTTGTTGTCATTGGTGAAAGTTCCATCTCCCTTTCGCAGGGGCCCGATACTAGATGTGGTTTTTGATCTTGATTTTGCATAGGAGAAAAAATATTTCGAATTTCTCTCTATTTCACTGATGGCCTTTTGCTCTCTTTGCCTCTCCTGGGTTTTGTATGATTCTTGTAGCTTGAGTTCAATTGTTTCTATTTCTCTACCTAACCTTCTTCGCCGTTCTTGAGACAGGGTGCGACTCAAGTTGTTCCACGATTCGTTTTCTTCGCCTATATAGGGAACGATGTTCCCGTTCCAATCTGCATCTCTTCCTCTTTTTTTCTTAGGGGTATGCGGTTTGAACATATTTCTAGTGCTACTGATTGTTTCCAGGCACTGGTTCAGGTTTGCATTTTCTAGCTGGAGGGCCGGGTCCCAAATCCATATAGTAAAATAACAACGTACTGGAGTGAATGATATGGAAGAAAATGGAGAATAGAACCAGCGAAGAGCAGAGGTGCCATAGGCACAATCAGAGAACACTGTATAAACATCAGAGGTCAGCGGTTGTTCAACGTCCTACCAGCAACTATAAGAAATCTTGCTGGAACAACTATGGACATCTTGAAGAGAAAACTAGAAAAAAGTGCCAGACCAACCGGGCTGTGGTGGGTATGTGGGCCTGTGGGCCGCTCCAAGCAACAACCTGGTGGTTCAAGCTCTCACAAGTCAAGCCTGGCCTTAGGTTGGGCTTGGGGAGTAGAAGAACTCCCAGAACCCCATCAAGCAGGTATCAAGCAGTGCTGAACTGTTTCACCACGTATCTCGAGAAATGTGGCAAGAGATCCCCAATACATACATTCAGTGTTGCTCTAGTGTCACAACTTCTCGTGACGTATGGGGTGGAGGGCTGTGTTGTAATGCCTGGGGTGCCAGCAAAAATGCCTCACGCAGTTCCTGACGGACTCAAAAGTAAATAACACCTTGCTTTATACAAGTTTGGTTATATGCCAGGCATAGGCATACAGAACAAGGGTAAACATGCCTGCATTGTTTCCAAGAACATACAATGTAAGGAATGCAAGCGAAGATCCACCTGCACCTAGTGCATTGAGTGCAAAGTTTCCCTATGCGCCTTTGACTGCTTCACTGATTGTCACACACTCGTGCAGTTCTAAGTGTGTGATAGTTGATAAGAAGCCAGTGGCAGGCTGGCTGCTCATGGAAAAGGCACGTGAATTTCACCAAGCAATGAAAATTACTCAGAAGTGTGTATACAGTGATGGATGGCTCAGAAGCTTTAACCCCTCAACTGCTCGGCTTCCAAATATGACACCGCCCCCCCCCCCAGTGCGCAGGAAATAAATTCTCTGGAAAAAATTCTTTGTTTTTTTAAAGTGTCAAAAATCCTTCCCTGAGTATGGATATGTTAACAAAAAGTCGAAATTGTACTTACTTTGGCTGCTATGGAGTCCGTAAGCTCACGCGTGACGTCATCAATCCCTGGTCGCTCGTGCCTAATGTTCCCTGGGCCACTTGCGTGCCCGGCTCAAGATGCCCCAGCTGCCACGAATATTTTTGTTCATTTTTTGCGCACAGTTCCATATACATTTTATTTGTTTTTTCGTGCCAGTTCTATGTATAACCCTTAAACCGCGCATATCATATATAAATGATATCAATGACAAAATCGAAATCGCGCACATCATTTATATATGATTTCGTGTCTAGCGCTATAATTTAAACACCCCGCCTGGGATAGGGGCAGCTATAGTACAGCCACGACTGATAGTTGCCAGATCCCACCTAGAAAAAAAATCCAGCCCAACATTCTTGAGAGTGAGAACGTCAGTATTGCGCCAGCCACCAAGGCTGGCGCACGCAGCACGAGCTCACAGCACCGCTGTTCAGCTTGTGACCACAGCATCGCCTACAAATGCCAAAATATAAGTGATACTGCTATTATTTAGCAGTGATAGTATTACTGAAGCCCCCTGAATTTGATAAAACTGACCAGGATTCTGATAACAGCTTGATTGTGGAGATATTTAGCGCTGTGCTCGATGGAGGGAGGAGTACGGCTGTGGAGGGAGGATTGTGGCGTTGTCTTCTGACTGTGTGTGGCCACCATTTATTGACTGCACTCACCATACCAGCTTAGTGGTTTGCTATGGTGAACACAAATGTAGATACTTACATATAACGTGTGTATAGTGTGAGATAACAGCGAGAGGAGTAGGTTGGGAGCCGCCATTTTGGTGAGAGGAGCGTCGTCTGCAGGAATTATCGTGTTGTTTACCTGTGACCACAAAGGGTCTTTGGGCACCATACCAGCTTATTTGTACAAGTATGGTGAATAAAACAGGTAGATACTTATATATAATGTGTGTATATAGCATAATAACACCACAACCAATATTGTTGGAGGAGAAATATTAGTGCGTGTGGCCTTGAGGGTGGCCGCCGATCAGCTGACTGTGGAGTAGCTACGTCTTTGTGCGTTTACTCACCATACAAGCTTAGATGTACAGTTATGGTGAACAAAACATGTAAATACGTATATATAACATCTGTGTATAGTGAATAAATGCAAAAACAGTATTGTGGGAGGTAAATGAGGGTGAGTGAGGTGGTGTTGAGGGAGGGCGTGGCAGTGAGTGGCTCGCTGGTGTGTGGCGGCCACTCCTCGTTGCTTTTTGACTCACAAGACCAACTTAGTAGTTCGTTATGGTGAACAAAACATGCAGATACTTATATATAACCTGTGTATATAGTGTAACAACAGCAAAACTATTTGTTTATTGTTTTATGAACATAATAATTGAATCACTTATATGCACACCATAATTTTGAGTACAGCGATGGTTCACACATTTTATAATATAAATATACCACAATTCACTGTATGGAATAATATTACTGCAAAAAAACTAAGAAAAAATCAATCAGAGACATTGAAATAATTAGGAAATAATATATTTGTGGCAACTGCCGTCTGACAGCTCGGGCGGAGTAGACCTCGTCTGGCGAAGGCTCTGCCAACGCCCCTTTTTTGCCACACTTCCCTACCCTACTGCGGCTAAAATATGCTACCTACGATTTTTTTGTTATTTTTTCCGTGATCAGGGAACAAAAATAAACAATTCTATAAGACGAAAGAATTTTTTGGATTTTTTTTTTTGTTGCGCCTGTGGGTGTGAATTCCATTTGGGCCCCTAGCGGTTTGAGGGTTAATGAACACATAGACTATATTATGGCAGTAGAACATCCGTACTGTCCGAAGACACTGTGTTACACATATGTGTACACATATGTTGCACATATTTCCCAATGCATCATGCTAATTTGTGTATATATACAATCTATTTACACACTATACCCCCTTCCTGTCCGGCTCGTTGATGCCGTGGGGGCTTGGTGGGCGGCTGCCGGAGTGTGATGCTCCATAGGACAGTCCTCTGTAGTTTTGTGGCCTTATGCTCTTGCTGCTGTCCTCACAAATTTTGCTGGACACTTTTCCTTTTCCTTTTGTTTCATTTTTCTCCCCCTCTTCTCCTTTCTGATTGTCATTTCCCGCTGACCTTGTGCCTGTTCATTCTTTTGGGTTTCTTTTGTTTTGACACTCGGGTGTTTGAGGAGGCATACTCTTGCACCCGTAGAACTGTAGTACCCAATGTCGAGAGCGAGGGGACCATTTTATCGTCAATCCTCATTTCATCACAGAACCCAATCTCGACGGACTGACGGTTCTTACGGTGGCGTTTGTGGGAAGTATACTCACGACGCACCCCTAGGGAGCCCCGGCATGATCGGCGATAGCTTCTTGTTGGGTGTCCTGCCTCTAATTGTGGCAGGACACAATTAGAGTCAGGCAAAATGTGTAGAGACACACAAAATGTGCCCCCACACCCACCCATGGTGGGTGTGGGGGCACATTCGTGAATGGAAGTGTTAATTCTCGTCTATATGTCTGTAAATGTACTTGTACCCTCTCAGGCTCGTGGGGTGGGCGATCAAGGCCCCCCCCCCGAATTGGACTGTGTTGGAAGACCGGGCTCTGTAGCCCCCGTTGCATTGGGCCCCGACCTTGCTCCTCCTTTGACCCTCCTGACTACTCCCCTCGGCTCCCCTCTCTCCTCTGTGGTTGGGTCCAGCCACAAGCCCCCAGTGGTGACCACCTCGTCCTCTGGCACAGCTCTGTCTCTCATTGTGACTACTGCACCTTTTAACTCCTCTCTCTCTGGGGGTTCTCAACGCCGTCCGTGCCACGGCCGCACTTGCTCGATTCCTTCCCGTACTGATGCGTATCAAGCCTTGTTTGGTCCCGCTTCATGGGTCAAATACTTTGATCTCCTCCCTCTTGATTCTACGCCTCCTGACGATTTCTCCCTCCATAGGCATCTTGTTGATTCAGTAGATGCCTCTGTTACCTACAACCCCACTCTCGGTAAATGTGTCGTGGCTGCTCCTTCTCACGATGCAGCTTCCCGCTTGGCTGCCTTATCCTGCCATGGCGAGACCCCTGTTCGGGTCTCCAAGAACGCTCGGTTGAATGCCAGTGTTGGTACTATTCTCTCCTCCCGCCCCATGTTGCAACCGGTGTTCGGAATTTACAGGACTGCTACGATGATATTCAGCATATCCTCGAAGCCCAGGGGCCATTCTGTCCTCCAGGTAGACACGTTTAATCATCCCCCTCGTGGCCTTCGCTGTCAACCCCTTCGGGTTGTGAAGATTATACCTTTGAGGGTGGAAGGGTCCTACCATCAGTCATTCTTGCTGGTGCCAGGTGCTCTGTCCAGGAGTATATTCCTTCTCCCCGGCTGTATAACAAGTACAGTACTGGAGGTTTGGGCATGGTGCCCTCCGCTGCTCTGGGACTGTCTCTCTCTGTCCTTTGTGTGGGGGTGAAGGTCACTCTAAGTCGGAGTGCACTTCTCCCCAGGCTAACTGCCTCAATTGCGGTGAGGCCCACCCTACCTTCTCCTGCGCGTGTGTGCATTACAAGCTTGAGGCGGCCGTCCTCAACTTGAAGCACCGGGAACGTTTGTCTTTTCCTGAGGCGAGGTGCCAAATTCGCCATCTCCCACCTTACGCTAACGTCTCTTATGCTCGCTTGTTGCGCCCTTCCTCTCCTCGTCCTTCTCGCCTTCCTCAGTCTCACACCATTTCCGGGCTTTAGACCTAGACATGCCCACCACCACCTCTTCTGTTCCTTTGAGTTCTGTCCCGAAAGGTCCCCATCATGGCTCTCTGTCTGGGGTTCCCCTTCTTTCTACCCAGTCTGTCGTCTCCTGTGTCTTTTTCCTCGTCTCCCTCCGATTCTCATTCTCGTCCTTCTCCCTCTATTGGCTCTCCACGCCGCCTGTCGGTGCGAGCTGATGTCCATCGCTCTCCCAGTGGCCATCGTGTTTGCTCTCGTTCTGCTTCTCCTGTTGAGACGTTGGAATCTGTTGCCCAGTACAGTGGCACCTCGACATCCGATTGCCCTACTTACGATAAATTCGAGTTCCGATATAAATTTCATCAAAAAATGCGACTCGACATCCGATGGTGTCGTCGACATCTGATATTTGTTGGTACACGTTCGGGTCGGCCGAGCTCGTGGTTCCTGGTCACGCGGTCCGACCTGCCTCAGTTTACTACAGCTACCCACTTAGTGACGATCGCGCCTATAAGAAATTCCGCTTTTGTGGTGATTTTTTGCATTTTTGAACATTAAAGTAATTATTATATAATACACCATGAGTCCCAGGAAAGTCAGTGGTAAGGCTCAACATATGAGATCCCATGTAAGAATGACCATAGAGCAGAAACAAGAGATCATTCGTAAATATGAAGATGGTGTGCAGGTAGGTGAACTTTGCTAGGCAGTACAACAATCTCAGTGAACGATATCCACCATACT
>WNGS01013093.1:0-12555 GCA_020271785.1 Procambarus virginalis
AACATACTCCTGCTGCTGTACTACTCTATATACACACGTTGTATATACCCATGTACAAATGTGTTTACCATAGCGAACCACTAAGCAAGTATGATGAGCAAACGAGAGTGGCTGCCACACAGTGAGGCTACCTCAATTCTCTCCCTCGCTCCCTCACCACAATTCCTCCTCCCACAATACTACGCACAGTGCTTATTATCACCACAATCCTGTTATCACAATACTAGTCATTAAATCCTGTAAATACATAATTGACCACAAGTTTATTTTGTAAAGGAACCTAAGAAGTCGTTTGAAGATTCCTAGATGGACGAAATAATGCTGCGGTGCTGTGGCTAGTGCTGTGAACATTGTGAACAGCATTCAATCACTAATATTTGAAGATTGTACACAGTCATTATTACACTCATCTTCTGTAATACGATCATGGCTAAATAATACAAGTTACATATATTTTTTTACATTATTAGGCGATGCTGTGGTCACAAGCTGAACAGCAGTGCTGGGAGCTCATGTTGCATGCGCCGGCCTTGGTTGCTCACTCAGTACTGAGGCTCTCACACCAGGGAATGTGGACCACGATTTTTTTTAAAGATGGCGTCTGTTTACAAGAGCCCTGAGGAAGCCGATGTGAACCATGTATCCGCGGGAGTTTTGAATGGAACGTGAAAAATACAAATACCCGGAGGCGCTTAGCGCACCCCAGACGTGAGCCTGCAGGCGCATTGTGCAGTTAAAGGGTAATCCTCCTCATAATTTATGCATCATCAGCAAACATTGAGAGGAATGAGTATTCCCTCTGGGAAATCATTTACATATATCAGAACCATGTATCCGCGGGAGTTTTGAATGGAATGTGAAAAATACAAATACCCGGAGGCGCTTAGCGCACCCCAGACGTGAGCCTACAGGCGCATTGTGCAGTTAAAGGGTTAATCCTCCTCATAATTTATGCATCATCAGCAAACATTGAGAGGAATGAGTATTCCCTCTGGGAAATCATTTACATATATCAGAAACAGTACAGGTCCAGGGAATGATCCCTGTGGGACTCCATTGATGATGCCTAGCCACTCTAAGACCTCCCCCTCGCAGTGACTTGCTTTATCGGGACCCGTCTTCAAATATTTTGGCAGATCATCTGTTACTGGTGATTTGTCATGTGCAGTCCCCTGGAGGCGCACAGGTGTACTAACAAGCGAGTTATTTCCCAGCTAGCCGATTTACTTTTTTTTTCAGGGGTTGCGAGTGTCATTGTCAATGCTTTGTTTATCTTGCTAATTGTATGTTTTGCCTTACCAACTTTCCTGCTGGTCTGTTCTTGGTTAGGTGATCTAGTAATTCCCTCTTCTTTGTGCCTCTGAGGGGGGAGGCCAGATTTTGACCACTGGCTCTCAGCAGGCTTTAAATGACTTGCAAGAGCCCGTTTGGATTGAATTGGGTGGAGTTACCCTGATAAGGCTGGGTAACTGGGTAATGTGACCCCTGAGGGCTCCAGGGGCCGCATTCAAGCCCTCCTAGAAAAGCCACATTACTTACAAATACATTAACTATTATTCTATAACTTACAAAATTTTTGAATTCTTCTTATCCTTCAATACAGCCTCAAAAGTTACTTGGTCACTTTCTCTCACTTTCTTCAGCAAGCGAAGAAAAGCAATAGCTGAGCCTTGCGATCCGAGGTTCTTGGCGCTCAATGTGTTACGGAAATTGTTCACAAGATCTTTCAACTGAAAAATTAACAAATTAAAGGAATTAATGCACTAAGATAATCTTCATATATTATTTTCATTTATTTACAGCTGAATACATTTTTACACCTCGAACTGATTATAGATAGAACCATGTAAGATGAAAAAATATCAAAAATCATCTATTGACACCTTATCATTTAAGTACCCAATAGTTAACAAGCAACATTTTTCTAAATGATGCTGTATATTATGAAGTATAGCAATAGTGAGCTGATGACTAATAATTTTATGTAATTGGTATACAGAAGCAAAAGAAACAGGGTTGGTAAAAAACCAGTGTTGAATGTAATGAAACGCCATTTTCTGGGTGAGATCCGGAGGCTCCCTGGAGCTTATCGGGCTAATGTATGTTATATTAGACTGGGACATTAGCTATGGAGTTCAGACCTACCAGGGACCAGCGCCAGAACCTGGCCCCTTCAGAGAGGTTTCAGGGAGCAATGGCCCTAGAAACCCCCTTGTGGCCCTAGAAACCCCCTTGTGGTTTTCCTTATCTGCCATCGACCGGGGTTAGGCACCCAGAAAGGTACGCATAACAAAACAAACCCCCACATGGTAAGAAACTAAAACAAAAATCGAACAGAGGTGTAGAAACTCCCTACAATCTCAATGAAACAAGCAAATAAGCAAACCATCATACTTTACTGCTGCACTGATTTTCCCCGCAGCCCTCCTCTCCCCGAGAGGGGAAAGGAGAGCTCCGGACCTGACTGTGCCAGCTGCCTAGCAGCAGTTCGGAAGCTAAGCTTCAACCAACGCGAAAAAAAACGCCGACCGGTGGGAAGGAGGGTGGCCAGGGAGCCTCCGGGGCTCACCCAGGAAATGGCGTTTCATTACATTCAATGCTGGTTTTCTGTGGGGAGCCTATACAGCTCCCATTAGCTTCATAAACTCTGCAATGCGAAGTCGAGACAACAGGCAGCAACCTGCAACCCAAGCCAACACAAGAACGCACAGGAGCAGACATGCTCACAAATGAACAGGCGGCCAGGAACCTGTGTGACCCCCAATTCCTCGCACCCAAAATGAGCCCAAGACGTCACCAAACAAAGCAGCAAAATCTGCAAACATCTGAACGGCACGGGCGCAAGGATAGACTGCAGGCTAGTAGACATAAGAAAACTGCGGATGACCTGGGAGACCCCGAGCCCTGAACAGAGAATGAGGGAACCGGATCAACCCAAAGCGCATCCCCAGCCCCGGCACGCAGGTAACGGCGAAGAGCCGCAACCGGACAACACATGATGCACCACCAGCTGAACCAACCACGCATCAAAAACCCCAGGACCCCTCCAGAAAGCAGCCGTCTTGACCGTTGCCAGAAGGACAGAGAAAGGCTGCAAGCGTACAAACCTACCACCAGTACCAAAAGAGCAGAAACCTCTGTGCCGGAGGAGAGCCGGAAGCTCCCCGACCCGATCCCTGACCTGCTGAAAGAGGCGGAGCCGCGGGAAACACCCTGGGTTCGGACACCTATCAAGCAGCGTCTGAAAACAAAGCTGGGTCGGCCACGAAGAGACCACGAGGACTACTCTTCTTGGGAAGGACTCCAACCGAGCCAGAACCCGAAGCAACAGCTGGACAAGGGAGAAGAGGAACAGGTAACTCCACCTCGACCAGTCCTGCTGAAGGCATCCATCGTTAACGCCTCGCAGGCGGGTAAGGGTGCCACATAGAATGGGAGACGCCAAGACCACGCCGACACAAAGAAGTCCATGTCCTGGAGTCCATATGTCCAGCAGAGCCAACGAAACGAGTTGGTAACGACCGGCCAAACCGTGAACAGAGGAATGAACCGAGACAGGCCATCCACCAGAACGTAGGACACCCCGGACATAAAACGCACAGCTAGTCAAACCCCGAGGATCCAGCAGACGAGCCACTCGAAGAGACCAACCCCAAAGGTCAAAGACCTAAGAGAATCACTGTGGTTCCGGCAATGAACCACCAAAAACAGTTTGAATGGAGCCGGATGGGAGAGTCCCGAATGACCCGAACCCTCTGAAGCGCAAACCAGACAGCCACGAACTCCTGAACTGTGCTGTGAGCCCGACAGACGGATGGACCCCACGGCAGACCAGCACAGTGAAGTTCAGACTCCCGCACAACCGCTCGAGTAACCGCTGAGTGACCCGGGACCCTCTCATAAACAGCCGAAGGTGGGACCACAGCCGCAGCAATGCTTCTGGAGGGAAAGACAAAGAAGCTGTCTAAGAGTCATAAACAAGACCCAGCCAGGTCTGAACCCAGGACGGAACCAGATGGAGTGGCCTCTAGATCACCAGGAATCCAAACCCGGCAATCTAAAAAGAACCACACCCCTGACAAGCAGACAAGTGGACCGACTGGGAGCCCACACCAGCCAGTCGTCGAGGTAGGCCAGAAACTGAATCCCAAGCAGACGTAGACAGGTCACCAAGATCCGGTAAAGATGCATAAATACACTAAGTGTCAATGACAAACTAGGGAAGGCAACAAAAGGGGCAAGCCTGAAGCACCACCACCAGCTGTGCCAGTCCTGGAACACTAAAGGACACCATCCAGGCACCCGACCCAACAGAAGCCGGACCCGAGACAACAGTCTTCCGAAGAGAGCAAAGAATCCAGGGCGCAGACTGCATAAGTCCAGAAGAACCGCAAGGCCCATGTCTGCACTAGAACAGACGGGAATCTCGGAAGGATGGGGCGGAACAACCATGTCCAAACGCACCCACACTAAGATGACATGACGAAGCGCAGGGGAAGAAGCCCACCCTGGCAGCCCCAAACCCCCCCAAAGAGGGGAGAAGCCGCCCGATGCCACCAGAGGCCGGAAGACAACCACAAGTGAGAACCAACAGACCAAGCTACTCCCCCAGCGCCCCATCAACAGCAAAGGGAACGGAACCTCTTCCAAAAGAAAATGTATATATATATATATACAATGGCACCTCGACAAACCATTGCCCCTACTTACGATAATTTCGAGTTACGATATAAATTTCATCGAAAAATGCGACTCAACATCTGATGGTGTCATCGACATCCGATATTTGTTGGTACATGTTTGGGTCGGCCGAGCGCGTGGTTCCCAGCCATGCGGTCCGACCTGCCTCAGTTTACTACAGCTACCCGCTTAGTGACGATCGCGCCTATAAGAAATTCCGCTTTTGTGGTGATTTTTTGCATTTTGAACACTAAATTATTATATAATATGCTATGAGTCCCAGGAAAGTCAGTGGTAAGGTTCAACATATGAGATCCCATGTAAGAATGACCGTAGAGCAGAAACAAGAGATCATTCGTAAATATGAAGATGGTGTGCATGTAGGTGAACTGGCTAGGCAGTACAACAAATCTCAGTCAACGATATCTACCATACTAGCTTTGAAAAAGGACATTATGAGTGCTAAAGTGATGCATCATTACAGACAAATGTTAAAACGAAGGGAAAAACAAATATCTCTTGACAAATCTGTAGTGAGACAAACAAGCACTGAACCACAACAAGGTCCTAGTGGTATTCAGGCAAAACGTAAGAGAGAGAGTACCCCAGCGAAAACATCACTGCCTGATGTGATAATGGAAGGGGACTCCCCTTCCAAACAGTAACAACTCTCCTCCCCCATCACCATCTTCCATATGGCATCAAGAGCTCTCTATAAAGGTGAGAGTAACTTTGGTACTGTATTGTAGTTAGAAAAAAAAATTGTATTCAGTATAAAATGTATTTTTATGTTAATATTTTGGAGGGTGGGGAACTGATTAATTCAAATCCCTTTATTTCTTATGGGAAAATTCACTTCGACTTCCGATATTTCGACTTCCGATCCGTCTCTGGGAACGGGTTAGCATCGGAAGTCGAGGGCCCCAGGGTGAGTGAGTGAGTGAGTGAGTGAGTGAGTGTGAGTGAGTGAGTGTGTAATTACCTAAGTGTAATTACCTAAGTGTAGTTACAGGATGAGAGCTACGCTCGTGGTGTCCCGTCTTCCCAGCACTCTTTGTCATATAACGCTTTGAAACTACTGACGGTCTTGGCCTCCACCACCTTCTCCCCTAACTTGTTCCAACCGTCTACCACTCTGTTTGCGAAAGTGAATTTTCTTATATTTCTTCGGCATCTGTGTTTAGCTAGTTTATATCTATGACCTCTTGTTCTTAAAGTTCCAGGTCTCAGGAAATCTTCCCTATCGATTTTATCAATTCCTGTTACTTTTTGTATGTAGTGATCATATCACCTCTTTTTCTTCTGTCTTCTAGTTTTGGCATATTTAATGCCTCTAACCTCTCCTCGTAGCTCTTGCCCTTCAGTTCTGGGAGCCACTTAGTAGCATGTCTTTGCACCTTTTCCAGTTTGTTGATGTGCTTCTTAAGATATGGGCACCACACAACCGCTGCATATTCTAGCTTTGGCCTAACAAAAGTCGTGAACAATTTCTTTAGTATATCGCCATCCATGTATTTAAAAGCAATTCTGAAGTTAGAAAGCGTGGCATAGGCTCCTCGCACAATATTCTTTATGTGGTCCTCAGGTGATAGTTTTCTATCTAGAACCACCCCTAGATCTCTTTCTTTATCAGAATTCTTTAAAGATTTCTCACATAATATATAGGTTGTGTGGGGTCTATGTTCTCCTATTCCACATTCCATAACATGGCATTTATTAACATTAAATTCCATTTGCCAAGTGGTGCTCCATGTACTTATTTTGTCCAGGTCTTCTTGAAGGGCATGACAATCATCTAAGTTTCTTATCCTTCCTATTATCTTAGCATCATCAGCAAACATGTTCATATAATTCTGTATACCAACTGGTAGATCATTTATGTAGACAATAAACATCACTGGTGCAAGAACTGAACCCTGTGGTACTCCACTTGTGACATTTCTCCAGTCCGATACATTGCCTCTGATCACTGCCCTCATTTTTCTATCAGTCAGAAAATTTTTCATCCATGTTAGAAGCTTACCTGTCACCCCTCCAATATTTTCCAGTTTCCAGAACAACCTCTTATGTGGAACTCTGTCGAAAGCCTTTTTTAGGTCCAGATAGATGCAGTCAACCCAACCATCTCTTTCCTGTAATATCTCTGTTGCTCGATCATAGAAACTGAGTAAATTCGATACACAGGATCTTCCAGATCGAAAACCATACTGTCTGTCTGATATTATATCATTTCTCTCCAGGTGTTCTACCCATTTAGTTTTAATTATTTTTTCCAATATTTTGACTATTACACTTGTCAATGATACAGGTCTATAATTAAGGGGGTCTTCCCTGCTTCCACTTTTGTAGATTGGAACTATGTTAGCCTTTTTCCACACATCAGCTACAACTCCTGTAAACAGGGATGCCTGAAAAATCAGTTGAAGTGGAATGCTGAGCTCAGGTGCACATTCTCTCAGAACCCATGGTGAAACTCCATCTGGACCAACTGCTTTGTTCTTATTTAGCTCCTTTAGCATTTTTTCCACTTCGTCTCTAGACACCTCTATGTGCTCTATGTTGTTCTCTGGAATTCTTATTGTGTCTGGTTCCCTGAAGATTTCATTTTGTACAAACACACTTTGGAACTTTTCGTTTAGTGTTTCACACATTTCCTTTTCATTTTCCGTGAATCTATTTCCCATTTTCAACCTCTGAATATTATCCTTTACCTGCAATTTGTTGTTTATGAATTTATAGAATAGACCTGGTTCTGTTTTACATTTGTCTGCAATCCCTTTTTCAAAATTTCTTTCTGCCTCTCTCCTCACTGCCGTGTAGTTGTTTCTCGCATCTTTGTATCGCTGGTATGTTTGGGGGTTCGGCCTCTTCCTGTATTGATTCCATTTTTGTGTCTTTTGGTCTCTAGCCCTCTCGCAATTTCTATTGAACCAATCCTGTTTTCTAGTTCTGCATCTCTGTTTGGTATAAATTTTTTTGTGCCTTTATCATATATTTCACAAAACTTGACATACATCTCATTCACTTCCTTGCCTAGCATCAAGTCTGTCCAATTATACTCACTAAAAAAATTTCTAAGGTCACCATAATGTCCTCTCCTGAAGTCTGGTTTTTCAACTGCTTCAACCCCTTATTTTCTTCCAGATTATAACGCATTGCATACTTTATTCCCAAAAAGACATGGTCACTTTTACCCAAGGGAGGAAGGTACTGAATGTCAAATATTCTTCCTCCTTCCTGGTAAATATCAAATCAAGCATGGAGGGAACGTCCCCTTCCCTCATCCTCGTAGCTTGTTTAACATGTTGATACAAGAATGTTTCCAGGATGAGGTCTACAAATCTACAGGTCCAAAAATCTTCTGTTTTAGCTTCATATGCTTCCCAGTCTATGGATTTCAAGTTGAAGTCACCGACTATCAACAGTCGTGATCTATCGTTATCCGCTCTCGCTATAATCTCTCTCATTATTGTTATAAGACCTTCTTGTTTACTATCTAGCTCCTCCTTTGACCATGTGCTGCTTGGCGGTGGACTATAGTAGTAGGCATCCTTCAGTCTCGGGAGACTATGGAGTTGCGCTCTGGTTGTCAATCCTGGTGCAGCGTCTGGTGTGACTGATGAGGCCAATCCGAGAGTGGCAGTCCATCCCACACCGATCACAAATGAAGTCCGATTCTGGTCTGTCTTCCTGGCTACTGGCTTTCCTTCTCTGTCTCTTTGCCTCCGATTCCTTGGCAAGTGACTCCTCGAACTTGGAGAGACCTCTTTGAACAGACTGCCTCCAGGCTGAACGGTCTGCAGCCAGTGTCTCCCATATAGCAAGATCGACGTCCATGGCTTTCAGGTCCCTCTTGCATACGTCTTTGTACCGTAGCTGGGGCTTGCCTGTTGGACGCTTTCCCTGCATCAACTCTCCATACAGGAGATCCTTGGGGATCCTGCCGTCGCCCATTCGCACAACGTGCCCGAGCCAGCGCATTCGTCTCTGTTTCAGCATTGTGTACATGCTGGTGATTCTTGCTCTCCCCAAGATGTTGTTGTTTGTCACCTTGTCCTGCCAGGTGATGTCCAAGATGTGTCGAAGGCAGCGCATGTGGAAGGCATTCAGCTGTCTTTCCTGACGGGCGCAGAGTGTCCAAGACTCACTGCCATAAAGGAGAGTGCTCAGGACACAGGCTCTGTAAACCTGAATCTTAGTATACTCAGTCAGCCTATTGTTGGCCCACACTCTCTTTGTCAGTCTCGACATGGTAGTAGATGCCTTACCGATGCGTTTGTTTAGCTCCGTATCAAGAGAGAGGGAGTCAGAGATTGTGGAGCCCAGGTACACGAAGTCGTGAACGACTTCCAGTTTGGAATCGGAGATGCCGATGTCAGGTGGGGAGTCCACTCCTTGTCCCATGACTTGTGTTTTCTTCAGGCTGATGGTGAGTCCGAAAGCCTGAGAGGCCTCGCTGAAGCGGGTCATGAGCCGTTGGAGGTCTTCGGCTGAGTGGGCAGTGACTGCTGCGTCGTCGGCGAAAAGGAAGTCGCGCAGACACCTCAGCCGAACCTTCGTCTTGGCTCTCAGCCTGGCGAGGTTAAAGAGCTTTCCATCCGACCTGGTCCGGAGGTAAATGCCTTCCGTGACAGATCCGAAGGCGTGCCGCAGCATAACTGCGAAGAAAATCCCGAATAGGGTTGGAGCCAGTACGCAGCCCTGCTTTACTCCACTTCGGATGTCAAAGGCGTCTGATGTTAGTCCATCAAAGACCACGGTGCCCCTCATGTTCTCATGGAAAGATCTGATGATGCTGAGGAGCCTGGGTGGGCATCCGATCTTGGGGAGGATCTTGAACAGGCCATCCCTGCTGACGAGGTCGAAGGCCTTCGTCAGATCTATGAAGGCTATGAAGAGTGGCTGCTTCTGTTCCCTGCATTTCTCCTGCAGTTGTCTGAGGGAAAAGACCATGTCGATTGTGGACCTGTCAGCTCTGAATCCGCATTGTGATTCTGGATAGACTCTCTCTGCAAGTACTTGGAGCCTCTTCAATGCGACTCGAGCAAACAGCTTTCCGACAGTACTGAGGAGGGAGATTCCACGGTAGTTGTTGCAGTCGCCCCCGTCACCTTTATTCTTATACAGCGTGACGATGTTGGCATCCCTCATGTCCTGTGGCACCTCTCCTTCTTCCCAGCAGAGACAGAGAATTTCATGCAGCTCCATGAGCAGGCTACCTCTGCAGCACTTCAAGGTCTCAGCAGGAATGCCATCTTTGCCAGGAGCTTTACCAGGAGCAAGGGAGTCTAGGGCATCACTGAGTTCTTCGAGGGTCGGTTCGCTGTCGAGCTCCATTAGCACAGGCAGACACTCAATGGCGCTCAGGGCGTCTTCGGTGACCACATTGTCCCTGGCGTATAGCTCAGAGTAGTGCTCGACCCAGCGCTTCAGCTGCAGTGTCTGGTCCTGAATCACCTCGCCAGTGGCAGATTTCAGAGGAGCGGTCTTCCTCTGGATTGGGCCGAGGGCCTGCTTGATGCCGTCATACATTCCCCTTACATTGCCTGTATCCGCAATGGGGCGGTGGACTATATGCATTTATTATCATTAGTTTATCATCCTCATGGCAGATCTCTAGTGCTATTATGTCAACTTCTTGTGGATTGGCAGTCATTATTTCCTTCACCTTTAGGTGTTCTTTTACCAGCACAGCAACGCCACCGCCTTTCCTAATTTTTCTGTCCCGTCTCCAAATTGAGTAGCCCCTTGGGAATATGACCTCATTTAAAATAACATCTTCAAGTTTTGTCTCCGTGAGTGCAACAATGTCTTGTGTCTGCAGCTGTATTACATCACTTAACTCCAGTATCTTCGATCTCACTCCATCTATGTTGGTGTATGCAATCTTCAGGAACTTATTCCCCCTCTCCTTATTCTTCACTCCTCCTCTCTCTAATGATTTTGTTGATTTGCCTTTATGTACCACTTTACTGGTTTGCCTACCCCTAACACTTTGTAGAAAAAAGAATTGATTTCTTCTTCATTCCTGTTCTCATTTAAACGTTTTGCCTCGGCGAGGTTCAGTTTCAGCTTCTCTCTGTCTTCTTTTGAAAGATCTCGTCTTAACGACCACCCTTTCCCATCCTCATCACTTTGCAATTTTCTAGCATTCCTTAGTACTTCTTCCATCTGTTTGGCACCGTTTAGGGTGATCCTCAAAGGTCGATCTTTCCCTTTTACGTACCTGCCTATTCTCCTGTAGTCGCACACATTCTCTATGGTAGTGAGACCTTCCATGAGGCCAACAATTTTATCTACTACTTTAGCTTCTTCGACAGCTCTTTCTGACCTAGATGTTATCTCCTTTTCTTTGCAACCAAAAATTATCAGGGACTTACTCCGATCAACTGTGTTTTGCACCAACTTCGGGTTAGATGCCAATTCTTTCCTCACTTCCAGCCTAATGTTTGTTTTATCTTGGTTGCTGCAGTGTTTGACTTCCTTTACAGCTTCTTCAATTCTTTCCTTCTCCTTGGCCACTTGTGCATAGGTGAGTTGCATATCTTTCTTGCACTGTTCTATTCCCTGTGTAACTTCCTCCATCTGTGCTGACAAAAGCTGTTTCTCCTGTTGAATTTCCTTGCCTAACCTATTGTAGTCATTTATGCTTAAATTTACTTTAACTTCTTCCAAAGCTATTTTTAAGAGTTTATTTTCTTCTTCCATGTCTTTGCACTTTGTTTCCAATTTTACTTATCCTTGCGCAAGTCTTTCACTATATCCTCAAGACATAAAACTTTGCTATTCCAATGGTCATTACTTTCTTTCAATTTACGAATTATTTCTACATGAGAGTTCACTATACTATCTAAATTTACCAACTTGTTATGTAGACTGCTAATATCAATGCTTTCTTCATTGAATCCCTCAAAATCAAGCTCTGTTTTGCTTTTCCACTTGCCAGTGGCCATCTTGAATGTTGTTCTCTGCACTGTAAACACTAGGGGCAACTTTTTCTCATCCGATTTTTCACTTCCCTTGGCACATTCCTGTTATCTCACCTATTTTTCAAGAGCACTATACCTTTATGTTCTCTGGGACACCACTCACTATCATCAACCTGTACTACAATACTTAGGATTGTTGAAATATGCTGGAGCTCCTCTGCTGCAAGTGTTGACCCTAGGGGTGTCACCTTTGTTGTGTTGTGTGTGGTGGTGTGTGTGTGTGTGTAATACCTAAGTGTAATTACCTAAGTGTAGTTACGGATGAGAGCTACGCTCGTGGTGTCCCGTCTTCCCAGCACTCTTTGTCATATAACGCTTTGAAACTACTGACGGTTTTGGCCTCCACCACCTTCTCACTTAACTTGTTCCAACCGTCTACCACTCTATTTGCGAAGGTGAATTTTCTTACGTTTCTTCGCATCTGTGTTTAGCTAGTTTAATCTATGACCTCTTGTTCTTGAAGTTCCAGGTCTCAGGAAATCTTCCCTGTCGATTTTATCAATTCCTGTTACTATTTTGTACGTAGTGATCATATCGCCTCTTTTTCTTCTATCTTCTAGTTTTTGCATATTTAATGCCTCTAACCTCTCCTCATAGCTCGTCCTTCATTTCTGGAGCCACTTAGTGGCATGTCGTTGCACCTTTTCCAGTTTGTTGATGTGCTTCTTAAGATATGGGCACCATACACCCGCTGCATATTCCAGCTTTGGTCTAATAAAAGTCGTGAACAATTTCTTTAGTATTTCTCCATCCATGTTATTTAAAAGCAATTCTTAAGTTAGAAAGTGTAGCATAGGCTCCTCGCACAAATGGTTCTTGATCGTGGTCCTCAGTGGACAGTTTTCTATCTAGAAACCACCCCTAGATCCCTTTCTTTATCAGAATT
>WNGS01013104.1:0-17033 GCA_020271785.1 Procambarus virginalis
TGGGCGATGTCTGGCCACAGTGGGCGATGTCTGGCCACAGTGGGCGATGTCTGGCCACAGTGGGCGATGTCTGGCCACAGTGGGCGATGTCTGGCCACAGTGGGCGATGTCTGGCCACAGTGGGCGATGTCTGGCCACAGTGGGCGATGTCTGGCCACAGTGGGCGATGTCTGGTCACAGTGGGCGATGTCTGGTCACAGTGGGCGATGTCTGGTCACAGTGGGCGATGTCTGGTCACAGTGGGCGATGTCTGGTCACAGTGGGCGATGTCTGGTCACAGTGGGCGATGTCTGGTCACAGTGGGCGATGTCTGGTCACAGTGGGTGATGTTGGCCGGTATAGTAAGCCAGCAGGTCATAATGTGAGGTCAACGTACCTACCTATACCGTTCCAGGGGCCGGTATAGTAAGCCAGCAGGTCATAATGTGTGGTCAACGTACCTACCTATACCGTTCCAGGGGCCGGTATAGTAAGCCAGCAGGTCATAATGTGTGGTCAACGTACCTACCTATACCGTTCCAGGGGCCGGTATAGTAAGCCAGCAGGTCATAATGTGTGGTCAACGTACCTGCCTATACCGTTCCAGGGGACGGTATAGTAAGCCAGCAGGTCATAATGTGTGGTCAACGTACCTGCCTATACCGTTCCAGGGGCCGGTATAGTAAGCCAGCAGGTCATAATGTGTGGTCAACGTACCTGCCTATACCGTTCCAGGGGCCGGTATAGTAAGCCAGCAGGTCATAATGTGTGGTCAACGTACCTGCCTATACCGTTCCAGGGGCCGGTATAGTAAGCCAGCAGGTCATAGGACGTAAAGTTACCGTCTGTGATGTTGGTGGCGCCTGTCCGGATCTGTGGATGATATATCCAAATAATGGTAATGATAATTACTTGTGTTGGTTATCTGGGGCTTGAACTCATTAAATTATTTGTTTATTGTTTTTAAATAAATCGAAGGACCACCCACTTTTGAGAAAAGAGGGAAAACGAATAATAGTGATCATTAGAATGACACTAGAGAACCAGTGTCTATGGAAACTAATTCAAAGAATAATCACTTGAAAATAAAGAATAGACTATTATTAATTAAAGTCAAAGCCTCAAATATCAACATTGGGGGGTTATTTCTAGAAGTTCATATATATCTAGGAACCAGTGTGGTTCGTCACTAGTTCATTGTTGAGTTGATAACATAGTAAATCTAAACTACAATAGATTCAAAGATATGATAACTCAAATTATGAATATTAAAGATTATGAATCACTGAGCAACAGTCAGAGCAAAACATTAATTACCAAATCATCAATTCTGGCAATAATTATTCAATGTAAAGATCCTATATGAATTATATAGCAATCAGCAAATTATAAATTTGTACGAAAAATATGTCTTAGCTGTAAGACGATTTCTATAACGCCAGTTCGTCATTCGTCCTCGTGGTCACAGGATCCCAATAAAGAAAGAACCCGAGGTGAATAACACGACTGATAAGAAAGAACTTGTAGGGTCCTCATGTACACGCTGAAATCAGAGGAATTTACGTAGTATTTAATGAGGCTATGAATTATTTCAAGTATTCATTCAAATTGAAATAAAAGAAGAACTCTACTAACATTGTAAGGTTGTTGGTTATACATCCTAACGACAGACTACTCATAAATATACAACCTAAAATGATGCATCAAATGAGGAAATATACTTAACATGAGCGTATCAAATACTAAAGTCTGCCGAACCGCGTCTGCCAGTCCCAAGCGTCCACTGTGTGTACACGTAATTACACGTCGTGGCTTTAATTGTTGACACGTTATTAACTGACAAAGCACTGCAGAACACGTGGGAAGGTAATTGGTGACTATTGGGCGAGTTTCAACGTAATTCTTGTTGGAAAACTCTTCAGTCACACCACCACGCGTCTCGTCTCTCTGATCATCAGAGCTGCCTCGTGAGTAAGTAATGGCGTCTCTCTCCTCCCTCAACCCGTCTCCACATTCACCACAGAAATTATTAATCACGAATTATTCTTTTCCGCGCAATTATGGATGAAATGCATTAATAGGAACTGGGTTGCAATTATAGGGATTTAATAATTATCATTCTCGATAAATGATCTCAAATGAGAAATGGAGAAGATATTTATACTCTCCATAGCATTCGATCGTAACAGAAAAAACTGTTACTAGATAATTTATTATAATACAATAGTAGTTGATTAGTGTTTGAAAATTTCCAACATAACTCCGGGGGAAAAAACTCGGGTTGCAGTGCAATGTTGAGTACTGACGTACCTATCCCAAAGTTAGTATTAAGGTTAGTATGTTAGTACACACATAACGGATGTCCCGTAATTGTCAAGGACATACAAGAATTTGAAAACATGGAATTTAATGTCATAGTTGATAGCCTACACAAACAAATTAAGAATTAAATCATACAATTTAAGTAACTGAGAATCCACTGTGAGGTGAATGTCTTGGGTCATTGTGACTTGTAACTGATTTGTTACTTGACATCACAACACAGCATCATCATGATTACTCAAATTGGATGGGAAATTATTTGCTCTTAGTCAGAGCTATAATAGGCTTGTAGTTTCCGTTTGCATCGTTGAGCAGCTGCTCTAGTGGGGCGGGTGCTCGGTGGATCAGAATTGTTGTCCACGGAAACTGTTGGTGAAGCCGGTTCTGATAAACACTCTCGTTCTGCTAATTCGAGAGGTACCAACTTCTCTAATGTCTTTAGAGTAGTAGTGCCTCGGGACAAAACCCGTACTACTCTCAGGATGCCTTGGTGATCTGGGTGGATAGCAACAATTTTGCCTATAGGCCATTCTGACCTTGGTCCATCACTGTCAACTAGTACTAGGTCTCCTGGTTTAAGTTGTACTTTATTATAGGGGCTCGAAGCTCCATAGTGGTACTCTCGTAGAGCGGTGAGGTACTCTCGAGTCCACACCTCATTCCACCTTTCAATTACTCTCGAGAGATGTTGGTAACTTTCTACTAAGTCACTCCTGGTTACATGGGAAGTGTCGATGGGGTCCTCTTCTGCTAAAGGTATCAGAGGGCTCAGCAGGCCTCCATGTATTAAATGCGAGGGACTCAGAGGCTCTCTCTGTGAGAAATCATCTGAGAGGTAAGTTAATGGGCGATTGTTGACTCGCGCCTCAATTTCCACGACGAGTGTTTGGAGTTCGGAGTAACTAATTTTCTGTCGATGCAAGGTCTTCCTTAAACATTTCTTGACAGTCCCTATCATACGTTCGTAGAACCCACCTTGCCAGGGGGCTCTGGGAGCAATAAATTTCCAGTGGCATTGTCGTCTCTGCATGACAGACTGCACTTCTGGATGATTCCATATCTCTCGTAAGCAGGCTTCTCCTGCCACAAAATTGAACCATTATCAGATATCACTAGTTTGGGACAGGATCTGCGAGCTGCAAATCTACGAAAAGCTTGGATGAAGGCTTCGGCACTCATGTCAGAAGTCACTTCTAAATGTACGCCTCGAGTGGTAGCACACATGAAGAGGCAAATATAAGCTTTCACTGGTATCTTATCTGGATAGCCAGTGAGAAGCAAGGCTCCTGTGTAATCGACACCAGTGGTCTCAAAGGGACGAAGATGAACTACTCTTTCCTTAGGAGTGGTAGAGGTCCTCGGTAAGGACACACTCGAGCGTCGTATCTTTTGCAGATTACACAGAACTTAATGATTGATTTGACAGTTTGACGACCTTGAGGAAGCCAATATTTCTGTCTGAGGTCGGTGAGAGTGTCTAACACTCCACCATGCAAAGTACCATATTGATGGTGTGTAAAACTAGAAGTTTTGTAATAATGTGGTGACGTGATAGAAGGATCGGATTCTTTGTATCCAAATCAATTTTTGCATGAAGCAGACGTCCTCCACATCTTAATATATTATGAGTGTTGGTATCATACCAGATACCTAGAGACTTGGTTAATTATCTGGAAGATTTTCATATTCACTTCCATATGTCTCTTGTTGTGCACGTTTGATCCAGTAGAGGATAGGATTGGGAAACTTATGTCTGATTCCTATCTTAGCAAGAAAGTCAAACACATGTGCTGTCACTCTTAATAACTTACTCAAGTTAGAATAATTGTGAGGATTAATAGCTGAGATTCGATGAGGTTCTGGGTCTTTCATGGGAGTAGTGATACTGGTCACTATGACTTGTGGTTTCTGTTTGGGCCACTGACCACTAACAAGCCATGAAGGTCCATTAAACCACATCGAAGACTTACTTAGCTGTTTGAATGTTAAACCTCTTGATAAGTAATCTGCAGGATTGTCCTTAGTGGGGACATGTCTGAATTTATATCCAGCAGATAATTCATGAATTTCCCTAACACGATTACTAACGTAGGGAGTTTTATTGTTGTTATTTCTTACCCATTGTAAGACTGCCTCATTGTCTGACCACACTACGATTTCACCAAAGTGGATATTATTGAGTGTCTTGGTCAGGCAATGAGCCAATCTTACTCCCACCAGCAATGCAGTTAACTCCATTTGAGGTAAAGATCTCTTCTTGATTGGAGCAACTCTTGCTTTAGATGTGAGTAAAATTGATTGTGCACTATTGACTAAGTAGGCTGCAGCGCCATACGCTTTGCCAGAGGCATCGCAAAAGACGTGCAAATTTGTGGGTAAGTATTGTCCTGAAGCATTACGAGGAAATTTCAAAACACCTAATTGATTGAAATCCGTTGCGAGTATTTGCCATTTATCTTGCAACTCAATTGGCAACGGATCATCCCATCCCATATGTTTCTGCCAGCATTCCTGCATTAGGAGTTTGCCCCTTATTAATATAGGACTAAGTAAGCCTAAAGGGTCAAATGGTTGACTGACATACGAGAGTAATTTTCTCATGGTAAGGGATGAATTATTGGTTTGTACTGACTTGACATTCATCTCGTCAGTACCTGTGTTCCATTCCACGCCCAGAACTTTTAATTGATTAGGCACCTGATAACCCGGAAATTCTTTCTCGATTATCTGGTTTAATGATTTATTGTTTGAGGCCCATGATTGTAGTGGCATATTGGCTCCTAATAACTCACGGTTAGCCTCATGGTAAATTTCTACCAATTTGGATTTGTCATTAGTAGTTCCCTGGAAATTATCGACATACAAGTTGTCACTGATCTCTACCTTATAAGGGCTATTTGACTTCTTCAAATGTGGCTTGAAGTAGAAACGGTGAGGAAGTCGCTCCAAATAGCACTGAGGCAAACCGGTAGGTTATGACATCACTGTCAGGATCCAGGGGATCCTTAATCCAGAGAAATTTGGTGTAATTACGATCCTCCTCTTGCAAGCCTACTCTAAGGAAAGCTTTACTGATATCAGCAGTATAAGCGAAAATACCAGTACGGAATCGTAACAGTACATCATGTAGCCTTTGTGTTAGGCTAGGTCCCGTTTGGAGACATTCATTCAAAGACACGCTGTTTGCCTTCACTTTGGCACTACAGTTGAAAACAATACGTATTGGCATTGTCAATGAATCTTTCACCACAGCGTGATGGGGTAAATAGTGACCTGTTTTTCTGTCATCATTATCAACAACTTCGATAAATTTATTATTGAGTTGTTGCTGAATTAATTGATGATACATATTCAATTTATCTGGCTGTTTCTTCAGCCGTATTAATTGTGACTGTAATTGAGAGGCTGCCATGAAATAATTAACTGGAAGTTGTGGATGATTCAACTTCCATGGCAGTCTCACCCAGTATTGTTTGTCTTTATAGACAACTGTGTCCAGATATTGCTGGTAAGTCCACATATCATCAGGACTTGGTTGTTCAGGGACAATACCTAAAGTGTCTAAATCCCACAGACGATGTACAGGTGGATCAGACTCATTATCTTCAGATATTTCTCTGAAATGTAGGGGTGACTGTTCCAAGCCTAGTCACGCCACTATTGCATTGTTAGCTTGTTTGTTGGTTGACGCTGCCTTTTTGTTGGAAAAGCACCGGTCCAGTAAGCAACTTGCCTCCAGCAGATGACAACAAATTCATTCCATGTTGTCTGGTGCATCCAGTTATAAATTTATAATAATGGTCAGCGCCTATAAGTATACCAACATCTGTGAGGCAGTCAGAATTTATTTTGTGATCTGCTAGCCTCATGCGGTTTCGTCTGAGATATCTCGCAGTGCGAGCTAGTCCTGTGACCTGCAGGTCTGAAGGAAGTTTATCTACTACTACCGCTTGTATTGGACTAGTGGAAGATCCAAGTCTCACTAACACCTTGACTACTTGGTATTCACGAGGTCCACTATTAGTCAAGAACCCAGAAATATTCAGTCTCACACTTTTGGCAGGTTTTAATTTTAACTGCTCGACTAATTGTTGTGTGATGAAGGTTTTCTGTGATCCTTGATCAAAGAGACCTCTAGTGTTAACTCTAGATTTCCTGTCAATTAGTTTGAGTTGAGCTGTAGGCAGAGTGGTATTATTGCCTGACTCAGTAGCAAGTACACTTATTTCTTGATGTACCTTGCAATATTGTACTGTGGTAGAATTCATAGAATTCTCCCCAGGTGTCACAGATTGTGTAGAAGTTTTTCTACATAAGGCATAATGATGTACACCTTTGTTGCATCTACTGCATAACCGTAGCTGCACAACACATTTACTGGGATCATGAGAACCCATGCACTTGGTGCATCTGTGTAATTCTTGGAGTTGTTTAATCCTGGTATTAAAGTTAGGATAAACAGTGCATTTGTAGGTGAAATGTTCTTGATCACAGAACAGACACCTTCTCTCTCTGGCTGGGTTTGTCCTTTTAGTAGACACATCAGTTGTAGTGTCAGAGGGAGATACAGAATAAATACCTACACTACCACTCCCTTTTCCAGTGGATGGAGTAGTCTTAGGCTTTAGTTATTGGACTTATTCAAAGTCGATTTGGGTTTGACTGAGTTGTCAATGTTAGGTGGTTTAGACTCAGGTTTAATCTTATCATGAGTCTTCAACCTGTTAACCGTTATTCTCAGCCCCTCGAATATTTGCTCGAGTGAGAAACTCGGTTTTATAGTGTGAGCAGATTTCTGCTAAGATATTTCGAGGTAATTTCCTCTGCAAAAGTAACTTGATTGACCATTCTGAGGCTGGCACATCAACTTTAGTACCTAAGGCCTTCACTAGAGACTCTACTTCTAGCCTGAAGCTTTGAAGTGAGTCTGGTCTGTTACTTGGTGCATTCAGATCTAGCAACTGGTAATAAAGGTTAGCTATACTTAACTCCTTGTTGCAATAATTCAACTTCAGTAGTTTTATAGCTTCCTCATAATTACTCTCAGTGAGAGCTAGGTTATTTATGACCTTTTTAGCCTCCCCTTTGAGAAGACTAATCAGGTATGAGAATTTGGAAACTGGGTCAAGATAAGACCTGTTATGGATATGAACTTCAAATGAAGTCCAAAATGTGTCCCAATTTTCTTCATCCAGCCCTGCAAATGTAGGTAAGTCTAAAGTAGGTAGACGAACCTCAGGTAATTGATTACTGGATTGAGACATAGTAGTATTTGTATTGGATTGATGTTTTACTATATTGGATAGTACATCAAATTTATCTTGAGTCTCATCTTCATACTGGGAAATGTCTGCTATAATTTGATCTAGTTCCTCAAGATCAGTTTCAGTGGCATTCAGTGAGTTGAGATAAGACTGGATTGCAGATCTAACTTGATCAAATTTAAGATTAGCTACTCTCACTGATGTTTCTAGTAGATAGTAATCAATGGGAGTCGCTTTAGACAAGCCATCAGACTTATTAATTAGTCTAGTTAAATGACCTTTGAGGCCAATATAGGTTCTCCTTAATTGTTCAGGAGTAGCCATGTTAGCTTTAAGTCCAAATTTCATAGGACTTGATTGAGTATTACTAATGAAGCTGGGATACTTGTTCATTAGTTGATAAGTAATATTGAGTATAGCCTGAATTAATTCTGGCTAAATTAAACTCTACCTCACTTTGAGGTTAAATGTCCCTACCTAACAATATGTAGCTAAAGATTTTGAGTGGTGCTGCATGTCACCATTAACTTTCGTCCGGCTAGCTCATCCTTATCACCATTAGATGTAATGGTGATCATACAGCAGCACTCAAAACCACACACAAAATAATGAGTACACAAATAATTAATATGGATACACTCTAATCAGAGTTACTGTAATGTTTGAATCCCACCCTTGGTAGGGTCAGCACAAGAATGTATAATGTATGCACTGAGGTATAAGCAGGAAAAATTGGTGTGTAGCCGGTTCATTAAGGACCAAAATGTTGTTTTGGTCTCTGAGAACCGATATAGTTTAATGTTAATTGGTATCCGGTTCGTTAAGGACCAAAATGTTGGGTATCTGGGGCTTGAACTCATATACTAAATTAATTGATTATTGTATTGAAATAAATCGAAGGACCACCCACTTTTGAGAAAAGAGGGAAAACGAATAATAGTGATCATTAGAATGACACTAGAGAACCAGTGTCTATGGAAACTAATTCAATGAATAATCACTTGAAAATAAAGAATAGACTGTATTATTAATTAAAGCCAAAGCCTCAAATATCAACATTGGGGGGTTATTTCTAGAAGTTCATATATATCTAGGAACCAGTGTGGTTCGTCACTAGTTCATTGTTGAGTTAATAACATGAGAAATCTAAACTACAATAGATTCAAATATATGGTAACTCAAATTATGAATATTAAAGATCATGATCACTGAGCATAAACACTGAGCACAGTTAGAGCATAAACATTAATTACCAAATCTGGCAATAATTATTCAATGTAAAGATTCTATATGAATTATATAGCAATCATCAAATTATGAATTTGTACGAAAAATATGTCTTAGCTGTAAGACGATTTCTATAACGCCAGTTCGTCATTCGTCCTCGTGGTCACAGGATCCCAATAAAGAAAGAACCCGAGGTGAATAACACGACTGATGAGAATCAACTTGTAGGGTCCTCATGTACACGCTGAAATCAAATGAATTTACGTAGCATTTAATGAGGCTAGGAATTATTTCAAGTATTCATTCAAATTGAAATGAATGAAGAACTTTACTAACGTTGTATGTTTGATGTTCATTCTTCTTGACGACAAACTACTCACAATGTACAACCTAAGATGATGCATCAAAAAAGGGATATACTTAGCGTGAGCGTATCAAATACTGAGGTCTGCCGAAAATCGCGTCTGCCAGTCCCAAGCGTCCACAGTGTGTACACGTAATTACGGGTCGTGGCTTAAATTGTAGACACGTTATTAATTGGCAAAGCACTGCAGAACACGTGGGGAGGTAATTGGTGACTATTAAGGGAGTTTCAACGTAATTCTTGTTGGCAAACTCTTCAGTCACACCACCACGCGTCTCGTCTCTCTGCTCGTCAGAGCTGCCTCGTGAGTAAGTAATGGCGTCTCCTCCCTCAACCCGCTCTCGCATTCACCACAGAAATTATTAATCACGAATTATTCTTTTCCGCGCAATTATGGATGAAATGCAATAATAGAACTGGGTTGCAATTATAGGGATTTAATAATTATCATATTCTCGATAAATGATCTCTAACGAGAAATGGAGAAGATATTTATACTCTCCATAGCATTCGATCGTAACAGAAAAACTGTTACTAAATAATTTCAATTAATAACTCTCGGTTTTACATGATCGGGAGTCATATTATCAGCAATAGGCTCAGATTAATTATATTAACACTACCGTTAGTGGTATTAATAACTACTGTAATTAGTGTAATGATGACGATTTATTATAATACAAAGTAGTTGATTAGTGTTGGAAATTTCCAACACTGTTGGACTGTTCAGTAATACTTATAATGAGGGTGAGATGCAGTTGATGCTGCCTCCTAACAGAAGGCTGCCACGTTCATGGTGGGGTGCGTTAAATCACCAGGGCCGGACGAAGTATTTGCCAGGGTGCTTGAAGAATGCAAAGACGAGCTTTGCAAGCCATTGTCAAACTATATTTAATAAATCATTAGAGTCAGGCAGAGTGCCAGAGTCGTGGAAGGTTGCTAATGTGGTGCCAATTTTCAAGAAAGGAGATAGATCACTTGCGTCAAACTATCGGTCAACTGGCTAACGTCTATTGGGGAAAGTTACTTGAATCGATATCTGCAACTACAATTCGTTTTCATCTTGAAAAACATAGATAATAAATGATTCACATCATGGGTTTACAAATGGCGATCATGTTTAACAAATTTGCTATCATNAAATCACACAGAAACTGTATTGGAGGGGACCTACATTCCCTCCAATGCGATATGTGTGATTTCCTCCGACGCTATGGGTCCCCCTTCTTCCAGCCAGAGGTGGTACTCCCTTCCCTATATATATATATATTATATATATAATATATATATATATTATAGTATATATATATATATATAATAAATAAATATATATATATATAAAATATATATTATATATATATATATAATATATATATATATATATATATATATATATATATATATATATATATATATATGCAGTGAAATCAGAATGGCGCGATATATCAATGAATATAATTTTGAGGCAATGGAGTGACTTGAACGCGCGACCTTATGATTCCCAGACGCCTGCCTTAACTGACTCGGCCACGGTGAAAAAGAAGTTGACTATCCCATAACTCTACTGAGTTCTCTGGGAAGTTCTATAGGACCCAAACCGGCGCCCAATCAGGCTTTTCTAGCCACCCCAACCTCATTCGGGCCAACAGTAATTGTGTTCACCCTCTTAGACCCCAGTCAGGGGCTTAAGAGCCTTACTACAGGGGCGAGGAACACACGAGAAACATACTCATCAACAATCTTAACCCCCACGACTCAAAGAAGCAGCACAACAACTAAAAAATATGGAAGGTTCAACAATAAGAAAAGTCGACAAGACAGCAGCATACGTGTTGATCCCTACTCAAGAATAAATGAAAAAAAAATTAGTGACATCCTGACAGACGACACTAAATTTAAACGAATCACGAGGAAACCTGTGGAAGACTTAAAGCGGAAAATGAACAAATCTATTACTGCAATCAACGCAAAGAGAGATAGCGTTCATTTCACCAAACTCCAAGGCAGCCATGGCTTAGGATACGACTATGGCAATGTAAAGACACATAAACCAGGAAACCCACTACGCCCAGTAATCAGCCAAATACCAACTCCAGCCTACCACCTGGCAAAAAGGCTTAACGAACTATGAACTCCATACATTTCTAGCAACTATAGTCTACACTCATCAGCAGATTTCCTAGAAATAATCAAACCTACACAGCCAGATGGAATTATTGCTTCACTGGACGTCGAATTCCTATTCACCAATGTCCCGGTCGACACCACCAAAGAAATGATACTGGGCAGAGTATACAAAGACGAGAGTACCCCCCAAATTAGACATACCCGAGCAACACTTGAAGAGCCTTCTCGAGGCATGTACAAAGGAATCCCCCTTCATCAGTCCGCAAGGTAACATGTATCTACAAATAGATAGAGTAGCAATGGGTTCCCCCTTAGGAGTGTTATTCGCTAATTTTTACATGTAACCATCAAAGATAGAGTCTTTATTAGTAGGCAAAACCCAGTTGTATACAGCCGTTATGTAGATGATATATTCGTCATAGTAAAAGACCCAGATGAACTAACTGATCTAAAAAGCCATCTAGAGGGAGAGTCAGTACTCCGATTTACCCATGAAAATAGTGAAAATAACAGTCTGCCATTCCTGGATGTACTAATAACAAAAACAGGAGCCTCTCTAAGCACCAGCGTATATAATAAGCCTACAAACATAGGATTATGCCTAAACGGTAGGAGTGAGAGCCTCCAAAGATAGAAAGCCAGTGCTCTCAACGCTTATATTCGTCGAGCTCTTACCCACTGCTCTGAATGGAACAACGTGAGTAGGGAGTTTGAATGAATAACCTAGGTGTTGGTGAACAATGGATATAGCAATACAGAAATAAACACTACTCTATGAAGACATCTGAATCGATGGTACAATCCTGAGCCGAGAGCAGAAACTACAATACACCCAATAAAATTATATTATAAATACACCATGCATAGTGAACATAAAAAAGAAGGACGAATAATGAAAGAAATAATCTGTAAAGGAGTAAAAAAGCATAACTCCTAACTAAAACGTAGACCTAATCATATTCTATAAAACAGAGTAGACTACCGACCTCCTTATTAAAAACAGCCCGAAGCCGACGGAGATCCATGTTCAGCAGTCAAACGTGGTATATATGTACACCTGCCCCCACGAAGAATGTATCCTTCAATCTAAGTACATATGTATGATATAGACCAAGCTGAAGAGCATTTGACCTGTCATCTCCAATCAGGTTCCCCCAAAAAATCACATGAGACAAGCCCGCAACATCACCCTAACATGTCAACACCCTAAGTGTTGAATAAAAATACTTGCATAATATATATGCCTCGTCCCCTATTTTCGCCTTTTTTCTTTTATGCCTTACCTTTTCCGTTATTCTTGTCCAATTGTGAATAGATCTACTCGTCTTCACCTGACCCCTTACTAGTATAAATTTAACCCACTTTGTATTTTCTTATCACTTGAGAATGAACCATGTAGGTTCGAAATGTTGTGTAAGTTATATAATAAGTGTAATACATTCTACAGTTATTTATTTCTTTTTCTTCACCTCAAACGAAGATGACCTTCGGAGAACTCCTTTTCCAATTAAATCAAGATGCTAGAACTCTAGTCAGAGGGAAAGAAGCCCTAAACAAGAAAAATAATAATACAGAATAGGCAGTCATATTAAATTAAACAATATATATATATATATATATATATTATATATATATATATATATATATATATATATATATATATATATATATATATATATATATATATATATATATATTGGCGTATACGGGCAGCAGGTTTTCTTTTAAGCATGTCTCACTGAAAATTACCACATATCCTGTACTTACTATCTTCTGATTTAGGGCTTCTATCCCTCTAACTATTTTCTTAGCATCAGGGCTTAGCAGAAATAGGAAATATTTCTATTTCCTATTTCTTGACCATCACAACCACTTGACCATCACGACCGGACATAAGGAAGTGATAGCCGAGGCTATATGAACCACTTCCCCGCCGGCACTCGGATGGTAATCTTGGCACTCTGTACATACAAGTTGCGTTGCTCTTGGGAGTATGGGTTCGAGTCACTTCTGGGGTGTGAGTTTTCAGTTGTATCTAGTCCTGGGGACCATTCAGGCTTGTTTGCATTTGTGTTCCTCACGTGTTGCCCCCAAAAATGAGGTGATTTGATAAAATGCTATGCCCAAGATTACCATCCGAGTGCCGGCGGGGAAGTGGTTCATATAGCCTCTGCTATCACTTCCTTATGTCCGGTCGTGATGGTCAAGTGGTTTAAGGCGTCCCTGTACATACCAGTTGCGTTGCTCCTGGGAGTATGGGTTCGAGTCACTTCTGGGGTGTGAGTTTTCAGTTGTATCTAGTCCTGGGGACCATTCAGGCTTGTTTGCATTTGTGTTCCTCACGTGATGCCCCCAAAAAGAGTTGATTTGATAAAATGCTATGCCCAAGATTACCATCCGAGTGCCGGCGGGGAAGTGGTTCATATAGCCTCGGCTATCACTTCCTTATGTCCGGTCGTGATGGTCAAGTGGTTTAAGGCGTCCCTGCACATACCAGTTGAGTTGCTCCTGGGAGTATGGGTTCGAGTCACTGCTGGGGTTTGAGTTTTCAGTTGTATCTAGTCCTGGGGACCATTCAGGCTTGTTTGCATTTGTGTTCCTCACGTATTGCCCCAAAAAATGAGGTGATTTGATAAAATGCTATGCCCAAGATTACCATCTGAGTGCCGGCGGGGAAGTGGTTCATATAGCCTCTGCTATCACTTCCTTATGTCCGGTCGTGATGGTCAAGTGGTTTAAGGCGTCCCTGTACATATCAGTTGCGTTGCTCCTGGGAGTATGGGTTCGAGTCACTTCTGGGGTGTGAGTTTTCAGTTATATATATATATATATATATATATATATATATATATATATATATATATATATATATATATATATATATATATATATATATATATATATATATATATATATATATAAACAACACAGATCATTGATAGATACAGCGACAGCAGGCGGCTTGACATCTGCGAGGCACTACACATCAAGAAGTCAACACCAGCAATCAACAGCCAATTAACGCACAACTATATTCTACCCACTTCAAGACTCCACTCCAATATAGAAACATCAGGAAATATGGGGTAATAGGCCTTCTGCAGTTCTGTTACCTAACTTCTATCTGTTACCCAACTACCCATTGTTTCGTGTTCAATGTTTTGTTGAAAGTTTGTTTTTTCACCCCACTATTGTATTACATCACCTCACCAAAATGCAGGTATAAGAGCCAAAATGCTGTTTCAGTCATAAAGTTGTGTGTGGATAAACTGAAGTCTTTGAAAATGTAATAAGTTTTACGAAACGCGCTCAAGTGTCGCGTCAGACTAGAAATAAAAAATGAATTTTGGAAAATTGATTTTTCATTTACCATCACCAGTAAAAGAAACATAAGGAAAATCGAGAAAATTCGTGTTAGAATTATTAATCTTACTTTTTCGGTCATATTTAATAACATATGTCTACAGGAAAGACTGCTACCAAAATATACTAATATTAAAACGCACGACCCAGCAGCAAGGAATCAAGCCTTCACGATAAAATATCGCCAAGATCTGATTCGTAATCAGATATACAAGGCAGAAAATGAAATCAAAGACAGTAAAACACAACTACTTCATGCCACAAACGAATGGAGAAACAGCAACATCGACGAAAGTCTCCGCACCCGCATCGAACAACACCTCGACATCCTCACAGACCGACATCACCTCAGCACGGAAACAAGGATTATCAAGAAGCTAACAACATTATATGGAGGACCTATGGCAATTCCACGACCAAGAGACGGCTTCCTGAACTTTGCAGGAATCAACCTCACTGAGGACCAAGTCACTCTCCTAAATCTGGGTATAAACTGTCACGTTATGTCCAGACCAAGTGTGTTGGCCCGGAAAGTGGAGTTGGAGATCCTGTTGGACGACATATTTGACCTCGAAGCACAAAAGAAGGTCACCACCAAAGACACCTTACAAGCAGAACTTATTGCAGAAGGAGGAAAGAATCGAGGCAACTACAGAAGCAGCACATACTGACCCCGAGCTCAAAGCGGCAGCTAAGAGCCTTCGTGAGAACAAGGAGATAGTTGTCAGGAGAGGCGACAAGTCGCCAATATACGTCATCCTTAAGAAAGACGAATATCTGGCGAAAATGAACCTCATACTCTCTGACCAAACTAAATTCCAAAGGGTAACGAAGGACACTACAGCCGAATTGAAAACAAAGGTCAACAAGTTGATTGAAACTGTGAATGCCAAGAAATCGGACTCCACCTGCCAAAGATTATTGGGGAATATAAACCTGGATATGCGTATGGAAATGTCAAGACGCATAAGCCTGGAAACCCACTTCGGCCAATTATCAGCCAGATACCCACACCCACGTACAGACTGGCGAAACGACTCAACGGCCTACTGACTCCTTATGTCCCGTGCAACTTCAGCCTGAAATCCCCGAAGGAATTTGTTGACTTACTGCGGGGAACACGGGCCACAGGGATCAGAGCCTCGTTGGACGTAGAATCATTGTTCACCAACGTACCTGTGGATGAAACAATCGGGATGATAGTGGACCGAGTGTATCGAGACCCGGCCTGTACTCCTCTTGACATGCCAGAAAATATCCTGAGGAAACTACTCCAAGCTTGTACTAAGGAGGCAACCTTCTTGAGCCCGGATGGGCACATGTATAAGCAAGTAGATGGGGTCGCCATGGGTTCCCCCTAGGCGTCCTGTTTGCAAACTCTACATGGGTACTATCGAGGAAAAAGTCTTAGTCGACTTGAACTTGAAACCTGCCATATACTGCAGGTATGTTGACGACATTTTTACACAGGTACCTGATGTCAGACATCTGCAGGAGCTGAAGGAGGCGTTTGAGCAGAATTTCTGTGTTGCGTTTCACTTTCGAGATGGAGAAGGATGGGAAGCTGCCCTTTCTAGACGTAACAGTCATGGAAAGGAGCGGAGGTTTCCACACTGCAGTCTACACTAAGGAAACAAACATAGGAATGTGCCTAATGCCAACAGTGACTGCCCAGATAGGTACAAGAGGAGTGTTGTTAACGCTTATGTCGACCGTGCTCTCAGCACAGCTCAGAATGGAAGCAAGTCGACGAAAGAACTCTGTAGGGTAAGGCAGGTCCTAGTCAACAACGGCTTCTCCAATGGTTTCATTGAAGACATCATAAGAAGGAAAGTCAAACGCCATGCAACCCTCAAGAGACAACTAATACAACACCTATACCCCCTATTAGACTATTTTACAGTAACTTATTCTCCACAGCTCATAAAACAGAGGAAAGGGTCTGAAAGATATTGTTACTAGAAATAGACCTGTTATCCCTACAGACAAAATCAGAAGATACAACTAACGATTTACTATAAAACCAAAAAAACAGCCAGCCTACTAATGAAATCTCTCCAGACACGGAGCAGAACGCTCTAAAAAAGACAAAACGTCGTCTTGCCTTCAAATGTCCTCTTGGGGACTGTTGGGACCCCAAAAAACTCAGTCTATAGCAAGACAACAACATCTCTTTCAGTGCGTTTAACGATGCATAAGCAACAGGGCTCCATTAAGGCACCTATACTCTCTTCCCAACAACCCAACCATCACAGAGAATCTTAGCAAACAACACAGAAATCTTGATAGATACAGCGACAGCAGGCGGCTTGACAACTGCAGAGGCCTTACACATCAAGAAGTCAACACCAGCAATCAACGCCAATATACGCACAACTATATCCTAC
>WNGS01013104.1:23544-34477 GCA_020271785.1 Procambarus virginalis
AACTGCAACCCTAGAGGACCCAACTCTGCAAGCAACAGGGATGCATTGACTAAGAAAAAGTTTCCACGCATCCCACCCTAGGAGTTGACCAAGATGCATTCAAAGCACTTGAACGCATCCAGACAGAATTAAGTGTTACGCAACAACGCGACACCGTGCTGCGAGGTACTCGTATCGTCATTCCAGCTGTTCCAGCAACGTGCTCTGAAGCTTGCACATCAAGGACACCAAGGTCTTGTAAGGACCAAACAGCTGCTACGAGAAAAGGTGTGGTTTCCTGGCATTGATCGTCAAGCTAAGGACATGCATGATGCCTGTGTTCCTTGCCAAGCTGCAGTGGATACTTCAAGACCAACACCTCTACAACCTTCACCACTACCTGCTGCACCATGGATGGAAGTATCGATGGACTTCTGTGGACCGCTACCAACTGGAGAGTACTTGATGGTAGTCATTGATGATCACTCACGTTATCCAGAAGTAGAAATCATCACTTCCACATCTGCAAAGGCTGTCATCCCGAAGCTCGACAAGATCTTTTCAAACTTTGGCATTCCTGAAGTTGTCAAGACGGACAATGGACCGCCATTTAATGGACAAGACTTTGTCAACTTTGCTGAGCATATTGGATTCAAACACCGCCGTGTGATGCCACTACATCCTCAAGCAAATGGAGAAGTAGAGAGATTCATGCAACCTCTCATGAAAGCTGTACGCTGTGCTCATGCCGAAGGACGATCCTGGAAACAAGCTATGTATGCTTTTCTCAGGAACTACCGTGCAACACCGCATGGAACACTGGGCAAGTCGCCTGGCGAACTTTTATTTGGACGTCCTATGAGAATCGCACTACCTGTCATGCCAGCCAAGGTAACGGATAAACGTCTCGCTCAGAAGGATGCACTAGCCAAGGGCAAAATGAAAATTGCTCATGATCAACGTGCAAAGGAACAATTCATAAAGGTTGGAGATACTGTTCTCGTTAAAAGAAAAAAGAGGGAAAGCTAGATATGCCGTATGATACAAAACCATATAAAGTGATTAGTGTAAAAGGAACTATGGTAACAGCGAGTAATAGAGATCATAGTATAACACGTAATATGGCTTATTTCAAAGTGATTCCAACTAGTGTAGAAAATGATGAAGTGCAAAGTCGTGCAAAAGGAAAAAAAATGAGTTATAACTCGATAAACAATTCATCGAGGGATATTCTTGTACTTAAGGACTCTCGTCCTAAACGTCATGTTAAACGCCCTACACGATTTGATGATTAATTGTGTTCCTATGTAATGCAAAGTATTTACTTGTTATGCTAAACTAAATTTAATATTGTTTGAATAATGCAGATCTCTCATTCAATATTTTGTAACTTTGTATTACAGTTTCTTTCATGTTTGTTTAACATTGCATATGTATTTTTAACATTGAAATCCTTTGTGGTAAAGATTGTTTAAATTCTTTGTGTGTTTAATTAATGTTAAATGTATGCAATATCTCTTGATATGTTAATAACTTACTTTGTGTCAATAACTTTGCTTTGTGCTACAAGCATGGTAGACATCCTGTATTCATTCTTTTTAAAGAAAAGGAGGGATGTCATGTTCACAGAAAATGGTACCATCCGTTTTCTATGTGCGGCGGCTGGACGCCACTAGAGAAGGTAAACAGCACACAGGACGCCTGCCAAGCTTGGGAGCTACTCTATCATGTAATCGTCTTTTAAGTATTAAAGTCAGTAACCAGGAATGACTTTACATCAACCTTACTACCAAGACTATCTCAGCTATACACAGACACCACAGATGGGTATGGGGTGCATAATAAAAAAATAATAATTTAGTGGACAGCAGCGACATCTCCCACAACAAATAGATTTGGAACGGCAGCAGTCTCGGGTACCTGAGTAAGAGAGATTCGCCGTCAGCACGAAGCTGATATGTTAATAGTTAAAGAGTCGTACGAACAGAAGCTGAAGGAAGTACAGAAGCGCTGTTGCTGTCGTCTAGAGGGCGACGAACATGGTGAGTACAGTGACCTGGACAGTATCCCACAGTTCCCAGCCAAGACTGCGTACTGTAATTGGCGAGGCTCACACACCTGGTGGCTTAAATACCGCCACTCGTCGAGCTAGTGTGCTTGAAGTATCACGGCTAGAACCGCGGATCTTGAAAGCCTATTTAAAACAATGTTCGCAAATGTTTAAAAGCTAATGTTCAAGAGTTCATAAATAACAGTATTAATGATAAAGAAAAGGGAGACAGTGTATTGCAGCTGTATTGCCTTGCAGCCAGCTGCATCACAGAACTTAGAGGGATACCAAGCAATGCAAGGGGACACTAAATTAAACAAACACATCTAAGCTCTTGTGGACTAGTAAATTAGGTATTAATATGGATCCCTCCACACACTCCCCCAGTACAACGGTGCTTCGTATCCTCAGTTGGAACATAGCATCACTCAGGAAAGGACTTCCTGATCTCTACCACAAAGTGACAAAGGAGCCATTGATGTCGTCTGCCTTCAGGAGTGCAGAGTTCCCACCAGGTCTCTACCCCCTAACTTACCCTCTTTAGGAGTCTAAACCTTAAATCCAGTCACTTTTGTATTTTGTATGCTAAGAAGTCCCTTCCTCACCAGCCACTCCCAGCCAAGTCAACCGAAGGGCTTCAGTTTCATGGTGTGAGGCTCTACGTGGGGAACTCTGCCCTCAATATCTTTAACCTGTATGCTCATAGTGATAAGTTTAATTACACTGACCTTCCTATCTGTATTCAGACTGAGCCTACCATCATTATTGGTGATTACAACGCTAGACATGGGAATATCGGTAATTCGCATTTCAGTTATCGTAACGGCAACCAACTGTTCACACTATTAGGTAGTCACGATGATGCACGGATTGTGGGTGATCTTGAATCGACGCCTATCTACAGAGGAATTCTTGATCTATGTTTCGGTTTCAACGTCTCCCACACCGTTTGCGCCTCGTCAATAATGCCAGATATGGCGTCGGATCATCTGCCCATATTAGCCACTGTAAGCATCGGAACCTCTATCCTCCCCGGTGGAATGTTTAAGCGGAAGAGGCTGGCTGTGCCCATCGATCAACGAAACAATTTTGTTGCCCATGTGGCAACATAGGCAATGGTACAGTTCCTTTAAGCCTTCTTCAGTTTAAGATTTTAACAACGAGCTCACAGGTACTTTCAAACAGTTTATAGAAACACTTGATCCATCGTCTAGGTCAGTGCTATTCAACCTGGGTGGACAGTCCACCATATAGTGGACGAGATTAAGAAAGGGGTGGACAGCTGTCTAGGGGTGGACTACGGGGTGGACGAGATCCTCACCTGCACATGTGTGTTTAATATACAAGAGACTTTTTTTCTCTCTCCCTATATTTCTTAAAATACATACTACAAATATATATTTACCTATTGTAACATCGAGGTTGCCACTTCGTCAACTCGCAAGACCCCAATAGTACAACCACATGAGGGACTGTCTTGCCATTGGTTGTCAGGAATCACGCGGCTCACTTCCTGCTCTCAATTGACTGAATTGGCAACACTGTCAACTTTGGACTTAGGGAGTAGTGACTGGTATATCAGTTATTACTGCAGTGTAACTGGACTTGTTCACATCACATTGGACAGTGAACCTGCACCTCTTTTGACTCCTGTGTGTAAGTATTATTATTATTATTATTATTATTATTATTATTATTATTATTATTATTATTATTATTATTATTATTATTATTATTATTATTATTACAACTTGAGTTTAATTCAGTCTTTGGAGATCTAATTGTTTTGTTATTATATTTCAAAATTATATTTTAATCAAGTATTATTTCCACATTAATTCAGATTAGTTATTTTGTCTTAGCACTGTGTTGTTCCCATTTTGATTAGTTTCGTTTCAGATTTTATATTTGAATTAATATGCGTTATTATAACAAAAAAAGCTAACTCATTATTATTTATTTTCCAGATTTCAACATTATTGCTCAACTTTTGCAGGCCATGTCATTTACAAGTACTTCAAAAAGATAGATGGCAAACCTGAGCCTGAAAACCAGTTGCAGTTGGTGCAGCAGTTGATGCAACAAGAAAAGATGATGTTTCAAATCAAGATGGACCTGCATCACAGGACTTCACAGTGGAAAAGGAGGATTCCAAAAAGGATGCATCTTCATCAAATAAAAAGCGACGAAAACGGTGGAATGATGAGCAGATCGTATTTAGATTCTTCCGTACATGAACAGTTCAGTATATGAAGCTTCAAATCCCTTCCCTCCAATGTCACGTACAGTAATGAAAATGTTGTTCGTTCAAAACTTGCACGGCATTTAAATACGAAGCACCCTGAACACCAAAACAAATCAAAGCAATTTTTTGAGGCAACTTTGGAAGCATACTTGAAGCAACAGTCGACCTTTAAAAGTCACGTTAAGCCCTCTGATATGAAAGCACTTACTCTTGCTTCTCTTAAGATGACACACATCATTCTTCAGAAAAAAAGCCATTCACTGAACTTGAAAATATTGTACTGCCATGTCTTGAAGTAGCAGCTGACCTAATAAATGGAGGGAAAGATGCAGTGAAGAAATTAAAGCAGATTCCGGTGTCTGCTTCAAGCAGACAACGGAAGCAAGCTGGGCATTCTAGCTTAGCCCAGCTTAGCCCCCACCTATCATAGTACATGTAGCATCCCAGTCCATCCTAAGTGATCATTATCTTACTGTGTTTTCTCTTCAGTCCTGAATGTAATGTGGTGGAACATCAGTAGATACATATCAGGTCTTATAGAATCTGTACTTCATACATTTTTTAATAATGTCTCTCAGATATTTAAATAATTAAAAAAAATTGTATAATAACTTCATATTATTCTTGCAATGTATTTTTGCATTTTGTTTATACAGAATTTACATTTCAAAAGAATACCTCTATTTTTAGATTGATGACTTGAGGACTACAATAAGTCTTCGGTCTGTGATGTTAGAAGATGACCTGAAGGAACAGCATGTTAAAAATTGCGTCTAGCCGCTTCGTTTGGCATTCAACTGGATGAAACCACAGACATAAGAGGAGAAGCACAGCTGATTGTTTACTGTCGATTTACAGAGTTTGAAGAGTAAACCACTGTTGAACATTATTTGCGCTGCCTTCAGCTGGGCGTAGAAACAACAGCACATAACATTTTTCAGAAACTTCATGATTTCATTATTGAAGAGGGGCATTGACTGGTCAAAATGCAAGTCTGTAACTACTGATGGTGCAAAAGCTGGTGTATGTTAGTTGGTTGACGAATATTGTCCAGAGCAAGGCCTTGAATACCATAGTGGTGAAGTTTTAAGTAAGAGGTAGTTATGGTTTATAGTATCAAAGGCCTTTCCTAGGTCAACTGAGAAGTCATTTTTCTCAAGGGCTGTTTAGATTATATCAAGCAGACTAATAATGGCATCATTGATACTCTTTTGGAAATGGAAGCGAAACTAACAGGGACTTTGTATTCATGTTGAATTTTACAAAGTAGGAAGAGAGATGTTTGTTAACAAAAATCAAATATTTTTGAAAGTATAAGTAGATTTGATATTTTTCTTTAATTGTTTATGTCTGCTGTCTCGCCTCCTATATAAAATTGCGTCATTCTTGTTTTTGTAAGGATATCAGGAAAAGTAAGACACTCCAAAGATTTGATGAATCCTTCCTATTGTAGCCCAGCCCTACCTAGCCCACCCCAGCCTAGACAAGGCAAGCTGGGCATTCGAGCCTAGCCCAGCTTAGCCCCCCCCCCCACCTATCATAGTACATGTAGCATCCCAGTCCATCCTAAGTGATCATTACCGTACTGTGTTTTCTCTTCAGTCCTGAATGTAATGTGGTGGAACATAAGCAGATACATATCAGGTCTTATAGAATCTGTACTTCATACATTTTCTAATAATGTCTCTCAAATATTTAAATAATTAAAAAAAATTGTATAATAACTTCATATTATTCTTGCAATGTATTTTTGCATTTTGTTTATACAGAATTTACATTTTAAAAGATTACCTCTATTTTTAAATTGATGACTTGATGACTACAAAACCATCCACAGCAAGTCATGGTCTCACCATTCGATACGAGATCTATTTCCACAGAGATCATACTTAAGCTAAGCAGGAGTAGTCACAGGTAAATATATATTATATATAATATTATATATAAAATTAATCATTTCATTGCTCAAAGCGCCTTTAGGCGCTCTGAGAATTGTGCTATTTTTTTAATTAGGCTATATTTTAATGTTTTGTAATGTTTGCATTACTTTTTTTGGTTTTGAAATGGAAATAGTTGAGTTTTGAAACATTTTGAATTTAACTATACCTGAATATTTATAAAAAAAAAATATGTCCTTGACAATTGCACTAAGAAGTTTTTGCCAAAATCAGGTGCACAGTGCAGTGGTTAAAATTCTAAAAGGGTACCACCTCTGGTGCAAGCGTAGGGGACCCATAGCCTCGGAGAAGAAAATAAATTTGTACTCAGAGAAGACCTTGAATAATAGACAGGCTGTTTGTGTGTGTTTGGAGGGTAAGCTTGTTGACACCATATATAATTACCTAAGTGTAGTTACAGGATGAGAGGTACACTCGTGGTGTCCCGTCTACCCAACACTCTTTGTCATATAACGCTTTGAAACTACTGACGGTTTTGGCCTCCACCACCTTCTCACTTAACGTGTTCCAACCGTCTTCCACTCTGTTTGCAAAAGTGAATTTTCGTGTATTTCTTTTTTTTGTTTAGTTAGTTTAAATTTATGACCTCTTGTTCTTGAAGTTCCAGGTATCAGGAAATCTTCCCTATTGATTTTATCAATTCCTGCTACTATTTTGTATGTAGTGATCATATCACCTCTTTTTATTCTGTCTTCTAGTTTTGGCATATTTAATGCCTCTAACCTCTCCTTGTAGCTCTTGCCCTTCAGTTCTGGGAGCCACTTAGTAGCATGTCTTTGCACCTTTTCCAGTTTGTAGTTTTACAACTACAACTACAACTACACTACCCAACTACACTACCCAACTACCCAACTGCTGACTTCAACTACAGCTACACTACCCAACAACAGGCTGACACTTTTTCAGTGTCAGAGTAGTTAGTAAATGGAATGCAATAGGAAGTGATGGGGTGGAGGCTGACTCCACACGGTTTCAAATGTAGATATGATAGAGCATGAGAAGCTCAGGAATCTGTACACGAGTAGACTGACGTTTGAGAGGCGGGACCAAAGAGCTAAAGCTCAACCCCGCAAGTATAACTAGATGAGTACAACTAGGTGAATATTGAAAGGTAAGTCCTTCTGAAATCGATTGATGAAGATTAAGCCACCCAAGAGGTGGCACGGGCATGAATGCTGAAATAATGATACAAATGGCAATAAGAGAGGTAGGGGCACTCTTTGCTCGCATCCTTTGAATTTAAACCGGGCGCCTGACAGCTGGGTGGACAGCGCTTCAGATTCGTAGTCCTGAGGTTCCGGGTCTGATCCCCGTGGAGGCGGAGACAAATGAGCAAAATGTATCTTTCACCCTGATGCCCCTATTACCTAACAGTAAATAGATACCCTGGAAGTTTGACAGCTGCTACGGGCTGCTTTCTGGGGGTGTGTAACAAAAAGGAGGCCTGGTCGAGGACCGGGCCGCGGAGACGCTAAGCCCAAAATCATTTCAAGATAACCTCAAGCTAACCGGCGTACTCATAGTGGACCAGTGTCCATACACCGTGTCTGGTTCCTCCCAGTCTCCGCCCCTAAATCAACTAACATCTCTGGCTGCGTAGCTCAGACATTCTACCATTCCATGTTTTAACTTCAGATCTCTACAGGACAGACAGCTAATGGCTGAATAAACTACATAACAATTCCCCAGCAATCGGAAGCAATTGAGGCTCACCAAACCACTGTTATTCAACAACCAGAAACAATCAAGCACCCCCTTGACTCTACGTCAAAAGGTAAACAAAAAATGAACAATCTACAGACTGGAACAATTGACACGAAAGAACAGCTCAAATTAAAACCGAGAACATTCAGCCAAGACAAAGTGGCATCCGTAGTAAGTTAGACAACCCCTCCTCTGAACAGACAGTATGTTTTAATACTAAATGCAATAAGTACAATTCTGACTACCGGCTTAAATTACCAAATATCATAATCTGTAACGAGGTGATCACTGCTCTAGCGAAGCCTGTGAACACCAACTCAGAGATACACATAATGTTGATATCAAATCTGCTATCAGGATAGATAAAAACAATCGCCATTGTACCAGACGAATGCTCATTATCCTAGTAAATTCCATTGCTAAGTATGACCTCATTCATTCTGCTTCAAAGCAAGGAAGCATCCTAAACATTAATGAATGCCTAACCAAAAAGCTTGAATTCACCCTCTACAGACTGCATCAAATACACAAAAAATCCAAATCTTGTCAAACAGTTTTACACCAGAAATGGAATGATCATTGGTAAGAAAGAACATGTAAAAGATATGTAATCAAAGTGACCAATAACTATAAAATACAGATAATTATCAAATAAAGAACTCAGAATTCCTTAAATTAAGACTGTAATACACCAATATCATATAGTAATAAAACAAGTTGGAGAGAGATATGCAGTACGGAGAGACCAAAATAGGCTGAATATTAGAGAAGATTAAATATAAAGACTTAATAGCCACGATTGTAAATAGTCAGATTTCGCACGTTCTTAGCTTTTAGATTGTACCATCACTAGGGAAGTCTTAACAAAAAAACACGGAAATCATCGATAGATTCAGTGATAGCAGGCGGCTTGATATCTGCGAGGCACTACACCATTAAGAAGTCAATACCAGCAATCAACAGCTACATTCATGCACACCATATACACATATTCTACCCACTTCAAGACTCCGCTCCAATATAGAAGACATCCAAGAAATATGGGCCAATAGGCCCTCTGCAGTTACTTCTATCTAGCCTTAATTACCCATTAATACCCATAGTTAATACCACATGGTTTCGTGTTCTGGATCGTGTTGAAAGTTTTTTCACCTCATGCCAAAACTATTGTAACATATCACCTCACCAAAATGCGGGTATAAAATGAAATGAAGGCTGTTTAATGAGTAGTACTCTGTTTAGTGTTTGAGGGTTTAGTTGTGTGATGTGAAATGAAATTCTTTGAAACATGTAATAACGTTATTAGCGAAATACGCGTTCCAGCGCTCGGCGTCAGACTAGAAATAAAAATGAATTTTGGAGAACTGATTTTTCAATTACCATCGACAGTGAAAGTAAACATAAGAAATATAGAGAAAATTCGTGTTAGAATTATTAATCTTACTTTCGGTCATATTTAATAATATGTCTACAGGAAAGACTACTACCAAAATATACTAATATATATATATATATATATATATATATATATATATATATATATATATATATTATATATATATATAGATATATATATATGTTGTACTAGTAGCCAGAACGTCACTTGGCCTACTATGCAAGCCTGATTGCCTAATAAGCCAAGTTTTCTGAATTTATATATTTTAAAAAATCTTATGAAATGATAAATCTGCCCATTTCATTATGTATACGGTCTAATTTTTTAATTTGAGTTAAAACTAACGTAGATATATGACCGAACCTAACCAACCCTACCAAACCTAACCTAACCTAAACTACACAACTAAGTCAATAAATATGGTCTTAATATAAAATATTAATAATATTTGAAATAAACAATTTGGAAAAATTATTGAAAAGAAAGAAAATTACTCGGCCTATTAGGCAAATCAGGCCTTGCATAGTAGGCCGAGAAGTGCGTTCTGACTACTAGGTACGACTATATATTATATATATATATATATATTATATATATATATATATATATATATATATATATATATATATATATATATAGTTCTTCTCCTACCACCCCCCATTCTTTTGTATGTACACATATATATTTGCTTTATTTGAACTGTGTTACAAAAAAGGAGTTACATATAGGTTACAAAGATGGTTGTCATAGGTTGTCGAGTTCCTCCAGCTCCTCAGATGCGGGCAGGAACCCTGGATGCAGTGCGCATTTCCCCTCTGTATCGCCACATTGAGGCGCTGGAAAAGAAAGCTGGCAAGCTCTAGGGTCCCTTGTTGTTTCAATGAGCCTAGAACCCAGTTCCTTCAAAAAACTGGTAGCACTTTTACCCCAGGCGCCGAGTGTCTCAGAAGCAATGGGACAAAATTGTAGTGGTGATCAAGTTCTCTATACTTTCGGGATTTGGCTGCTTCCCTGTGGCGGGCAGCCCCACCTGGTTGTGCAACACTGAGGTCAAGGTCGGTGTTAGCCAGGGTTGATACGCACGGTTAGTCCCATACAAACTGCTTGCCATTCTTCCAGGGGTTCACTGTGATACCATCCGGGCGACCAATAAGAGCATCAGAGTTACGGGCGTTAGGTAACGAGGCTCTCTCTCGGCTGGGCATCCAGCTGTGGTGAGGCTCCTCTTGATGATGTCGTTAACTTCGCTGTGCCTCGAGTGCCATCCTCCCGTGCTTTGGCAGAGTAGGCCATGGTGGCCGGTCCTGTCAGCCACCACCTCGCCGCAAATACACCTATATCTGGTGTGGATTGGGGCAGCAAGGCGGAGGGCCACAGCAATTCGGAGGGTCTGTGGTGTGAGACGCGTGCCAGTTGCCGACATTGGGGTTGCTAACAGGAAATCCCCTGCATGAGGGCTGCTACTGCTGTGAGGCGAGCAATGTCGTATATATATATATATATATATATATATATATATATATATATATATATATATATATATATATATATATATATATATATATATATATATATATATATATATATATAAAAGATTTCTT
>WNGS01013104.1:41153-59286 GCA_020271785.1 Procambarus virginalis
GTATACTGACTAGTAAGATCTAAAATAAATAGCAAACAAACTTATATTCTAGCTGATTACACATAATAAATATAAGTTCTAAATAGTTTGTCCAACTCAATAGTTCAGATTTCTACATTCCAATTTCGTTGTACGTCGGTATATATACTATGGTCCTCATCGTTACTATAAGTACTACCAAAACAGGAGAATGGGCTGTAATATCAACGGGCAGATAAATAAATTGGAAAGCAATTATTAAATTACAGTTCATATGGACAAGACAAATCAAAGAGTTCAAAGGTTTATCGGATTTTGTAAAATTCTAATCTTAGTTGTAACAGAATAAATGGGTAAATTACCCATATTTTTAGCTAAGAAACTGATAATAAGACAAATTCAATATTCAATGGTTCTATAAAATTGAAGTCTTAGTGGTAACAGCTTAGGGTTCAATTCCAAATACCATAATATAATCTTCATAATAATATAAAAGGAAGAAGCGTTCACTAAGATAAAGTGTTAATGCTTAAATAAACGCGTGGAAATATTATTGAGACGTTGGGAACTATTTTTGTAAGAGGGTACATTCTTTAACCAATAGAATGAGAGGTATAAGATCTTGGACAAGGTTTAGGCTAGGTAAGGCTCCGTCACTAAAGCATTACTTTCAGCATTGACATTGGAAGTATGCTGGCTTACAGTTATATGAAACACTGCTAAAATGGCCGCATAGGAAACTGTATGGAAATGACTTGATTATTAACTATACTACTACTGTACTAATAATAATAATAATAATTAATTTGCAAGAAGGTACAATGGTTGTCAGATTACATAAGATAGTATTTTTACATCTTTCACTAACATTCTTATGCATTTAAACTTGATTGCCTAATACGACAAAATATTATCAACAAATATAAACCATGGCTCAAATAATTTCTGGGGATATATTACACACTATTTTTTATTCCAATTACAATTTGAAAACAAGAGAAATTGTGGATTTCCTGTTACCATCTAAAAAAAATGTTTAGGTTTATATTATACTTATATTTATATGACTATAGTATATATACTATATATATTTTTTTTCAAATACTTATATATATTCAATTTTTCAATATAAAAATACTAATATATATATATATATATATATATATATATATATATATATATATATATATATATATATATATATATATATATATGTGTACTCTAGTAGCCAGAATCGTCACTTTGCCTACTATGCAAGGCCTAGATTGCCTAATAAGCCAAGTTTTCTGAATTATATATTTTTCATTTTCTTATGAAATGATAAACTCCCATTTCATTATGTATACGGTAATTTTTTTATTGAGTTAAAAATAACGTAGTATATGACCGAACCTAACCAACCCTACCAAACCTAACCTATTTTTATAGGTTAGGTTTGGTTAGGTAGCCGAAAAAGTTAGGTTAGGTTAGGTTAGGTAGGTTAACATTCTTGAATAGACACTAACATGCATAGTTTTTTAGGCAAGTCCTTAATCCTAATTTTAACACTCACATTCCCAGGAAGCAGCCCGTAGCAGCTGTCTAACTCCCAAGTACTATTTACTCTAGGTTAATAGGAACATCAGGGCAAAAGAAACTGCCCATTTGTTTTCAGCCTCTCCTAGGGATAGAACCCCGACCCTTCGGACTACAAACCCAGAGCGCTGTCCACTCAGCCGTCAGGCTCCAATGTTAATTTGAATATTACTGTTAACTGGGATGCATGAATGAAAATTATATCAGCAGCCAGTATAATACAACTAAATCGAATTAATAATAATGGTCCAGAACGGACCGAAACGTCTTTGCTTTTTATTTTTGTGTGTGTGTGGTTTGGTCAATATTCTCAGCAACATTATTGTGACTCATCATCATCTGCATATAATACAACTACTTTATAGAATAAATAAGTAATGTAATTGTGGAAACTTGTCTGAAATATATACAAGTTTTGCTTTGAATTAAGAATGAAGAATGAGTTTTGATTACCTTTAATAGTTGAATCTTGAAATAGTCTCTGGGTTTTTCATCGTTTTCTTTAACTTACCCTCTTGCTCCCCATTCTTTTCTTTTTACATACGCCAGTCAGTGAACGTGTTTATTAAGGTAACTGTCACAGTTGGTGGCAATGCTTCATAATATCCACTGGCCCAGAAAACCTATTGTGGAATTGGTTTAAAAAATGTTTTTTCATATCACAGTGGTAGCAGAATAGGCGATGACAATCTTCACATTTGATGCTGGCTCAATCATACATTTGCAGCATTTTCAGTCTGTGAAAACAAAAATTTTGAAACATATGTTCAAAATATTGGATCTATGATAAATGACTTCTGTAAAGTTTCAAATCATACAGAATTAGGCAAAAAATTTGTTCATAAGTATACATACACATTTTTCATTAGTGATAAAATGTTTCAGGTATATTTAAAACGAAGTATCCACTCTCTATTCAAATAATATAACTAAAAAAATGAAAATATAATAATTGTAATGTAAACTGATATGCTGATGTAAATAGACAATATGCTTATAAATATTGTGTATGTACCTTCAACTGGAACAGCGTGCCTACGCACCTTCCACTCAAATAGCACTGACCGACTTTCTTCAAAAGAAATTTCAGCCTTCATTCTTCTTTGCTGCCATTGAGAAATCTCCACTTGCAATTCTTGGATTTTTTTATTTCTGCAGCAAGTTCGGCAGCTGCTGAAGTTATTATACTTTAATTATAATCTTACACTGATTTTTAGACTATCTTCTTTACCTATTTTAAATTTCACTCAAACTAAAAGACACTATTCTGACAAAAAAAAATTTTAAACATAAATTTATATATACAGTATTTATAATTATAATATTATTACTCATATGTTTAAATTTATTCTTTATCCATTTACCTGCAACCATATTTTTCATATCTATACACCCTTGACAGGACACTTGAATCAGGAATGACTATGAACATGGCCCAAAGGTTTTATAATTGTCTTCTTTATTAGGCATTTAACTTAAGCCTACTACAATCCACTCTACATACATCCAGGACCCAAGTCCCTTCCCCTGCAATTTCAGAGAAGAAAGGCAATGAGTATGATATAGATTTTATATATGTATATATATATATATATATATATATTATTATATATATATATATATATATATATATAATATATATATGCCGGTATATGCCTGTATATATATATATATAGATATATATATATATATATATATAATATATATATATATATATACTATATCCTGTCGGTCGCCCAGATGGAATCACGGTGAACCCCTGGAAGAATGGTAGACAGTTTGTGTGGGACTACACTTGCGTCTCAACTTTAGCCAATACCTATGTTGACTTCAGTGCTACTCAAGCAGGAGGAGCTGCCAATCACCGGGAAGCGGCCAAGTCACGTAAATACAGAGACCTTGAGCACCACTACAATTTTGTTCCCATTGCCTCAGAGACACTTGGTGCCTGGGGTAAAAGTGCTGCTAGCTTTTTGAAGGAGTTGGGGTCTAAGCTAATCGAAACAACTAGAGACCCTAGAGCTGCCAGTTTTCTTTTTCCGCGCCTCAGTGTGGCAATCCAGAGAGGAAATGCTCACTGCATCCATGGTTCCTGCCCGCCATCTGAGGTGCTGGAGGAGCTTTTCAACTTGTGACAAGCAGCCTTGTACCCTGCATGTAATCAATACTGTAAACTTTTTTTGTGTAATGACATTTTCAAATAAAGTTAGATAATATAACACATACCAAAAGAATAGGGGTGGTAGGAGAAGAAAATATCAAAGTGTTCAGTGAGGATCCACAAGGTCTTCTCTGAGTACTCTTTATTTTCTTCCGAGGCTATGGGTCCCTACACTTGCACCAGAGGTGGTACCCCTTCATATATATATATATATTATATATATATATATATATATATATAATATATATATTATATATATATATATATATATATATATATATATATATATATATTTATTGTTTTAGTGTTAGTATTGGGAAATCTATAGATAGCTCCATTAGTCAAAGAAGATGTAAGAGTTTACTTTAGAACTGGCAAAGGTATATCAACAATAAACAATAAACAAAATAAAGATAAAAAAGAATCAATAAAGATTGACAAGAATAATATACAATAAGAATAATAATAATAAGAATCATGCACTAATATAATCCTAATGATATTCACTATAAATAGCTTAGTTATGATCCTAAATTAGTATGAACTTAAGAAAATAAAAGGAACTCAATTAATTAATTCCAATAATGACTAATGTAATCAAATTACAATTAAATTTAAAGATAACAGATAAGATTAAACATATGAGTAAGATTTTATTATGATACTGAAATAGATGCTTACATAAGTACATGGAGACCTCACTGATTAGTTAGGACTTTTATGGATGAGAGAGAATTATTGAACCAGTAGAGCGAAAGTCAGCCCCTTGGACAAGGTTAAGCTAGGCTCAGACACTCATGAGTTATTTTCAGTATTGGCATGGGAAAGATTCTGGTTTTCACATATGCAACAGTCATTAACGAGGGTCAGTAGTTGTTGGTCACACTTTATTTCATATCTTTTTCCTGTTTTTTTTTCTTTTTTTACAATGATCGTTCCATTCTTAGTGTAGTACTGCTTGATAACACCAGGGTTTTGTTTGCAATCTGACGCAGTTTGTTGAGGAGGGCTCCACGTTTCTTGGTAAGGCTCTTGTTTACATAAAGGTTGTTTTTTTGTTTAGCAGCAGTTTACATGAGACCATACCTAGCAGCCGGATTTGCAAGTTTTATGAGCATTCGCCTAGTGCTACAGGGACTGTTTTTATCTATCTTAACAGCTGATTTAATATCAACCTTGACTTTGATATTTAAATTGATTAGGACGTGGGCTATATTACAGCAGTTCTCACCTTGTTGTTCATCTGGTAGATCAGCAGAGCTAATTATCAGAGAGTCGTGAAGTTGTTGTTACTCTAAGTCGTCTTCAGAGGCTGCCTGATGCATCTGGAAGAGATTTATTTGCTTTTCCTGCTTATGAAGGATGTCGGTTTGTCCTGGTTGGGTTTCCTCGGTTTTAATGTTGGTTATTTGTTTCATTGTGTTGTCTGTTACAGTTTGTAAGCTGTGAATAGCATGATCGTTGTTCGTCAAAGACTCGAGGAGGCAGTCTATAGTTTGTTGTTGTTTTTGGGAGACCGTGGCTTGGAGGGCATCAATTGCTTTAGATTGCCGGAGCACTAGGCAGCGTAGTTTCTGCAGCCATGGGTTGTTACGCAATGGTTTGAAGTTTGTACAGGGAAGCATAGAATTCCATTTTGTACAGGAAATGTCATAGCTTGAGTTTTTAAACTGAGTCGTAGGCGGTTGCTGGGAGAGAGCGAAGAAAGTGCCAGGTCCTGTGTTTACCAACAATTTAGTTTAGTTCATTTATTATGCACCCAATACCCATCTTATGGGCGGTATGGAAGAGTTACAGAGGCACATGATGGGCTCAAGGACTTAGCCCCACAATTCATTTAGTTAAGAAAGTTACAATCTTGATGAGCTAGTTACAAAATTCAATATACGTCATCACATCATCATGAGTATGAGTTTTTCATAACTGATTCTAGTACATCCGCTAAAGAAAGTCTAGATGGACCTCCTGAGGAAGGGACTGCTTAGCTAACATGTTAAGTGTATCAAACAGCTCATTCCCCACTCTAGAGACCAAAGAAAAATTATGAAGGTGCGAGCCAATGCTGAGACCTCAAAAGTTAATAATCCCATATCACTGAGCCGTCGACCATCACTATTGACTGACAGCCAATCTAACGGGTAGGTCACGTGATCTCACAACAATTTAGATTTGTTGTGTGGTGTTTTGAATATATCCCAATTCTTAAGAAACAATCTCAAATTAAAAGCAAAAATTTGCAATAATTTCAGGTAACATGGCAGAACATATGTAAATCATTAATAGTGTGAGGTGTAACAAAAGACAGCGTTCAACTTCAACAACACAGTTTATTCAACCAGTACTAACTACTACAACAACGAAAATATCACTGACGTTACTCGAAATGCTTCCTGTGACACCTTTACGACATCTAGACACCAGCCACGGGTATAACCACAGGATCCTACCTGTAATTGATCAATCACGCTGTGCTGAATAAATGAACTAACTTGAACAGTACTGAATGTTCACAGAGGATGCAATAAGATACAAAGTCTACAATCACAAATTACAGCAACAACAAGGTAGTGTAGGAGAAAAGTCTCCAGTAACCTCCTACCAGTTATTTTACACTCTTTGCGCCCCCCTGCAAATCCGTTGCAATGCAATCAAACTAGTAGCCTTCAATGGTATCACAATGACTAGGGGGGGTTACTGGCAACTCCAGCAACTTTCCTTTTTAGATTCTTATGTTAACACTTCGTCTCTTGAACGATCAACAATCGATAACTAATTGATTGCGTTAATACTGATAGTGACAATTACGTTATTTCACTGCCAACAGCAATCAGCAACAACTCTTACTTTAACATAATCTGGTCTCCTACAGACAAGTAAATACTGTCACACCTGTCACTCATAACTCGAAATTATACAGACACTTGACCCGTCAAGCATTCAGTGAGTAATCCCCTTAATTACTGTACTATGGCCAGCTAAGTAATCCTAGCATGAGTTACGTTATTGGATACTATCGCCCACTCAATAGTTTACTACAATTATCTGTCTAAAGTGCTTTGAGGACGGCAATTACCCTTAACTGCCCCTGAGCAATTTTTTACTAACCCATAAATTGATAATTAATTATATACAAATTCGTTACTATCGGTTGTTTGCCGATTTTTTTTTTATTTTTAATTTTACATGCAAAGCATGCAGTTTAAATACAATAAAAACAAACAAACAATACAGAATACAGAACAGAACAAAATAAAACAATAGACCACCGGCCAGAAGAGCCGACAGCATAGCACAACAAAACAAACACGAGAGAACGCATAGAAAAATACATTATACATCAAGGCACAAAACATAATACAATGGCAAACTAGCAATCACAGTAACTTCACAAAACAAAACCTTCATAAAACAAAACATACATCAAGAGGCATAACAGGAAACATAACCGGACAAACACAATAAATACCAAACAAAACAAAGAACAAACACGTACAACAGGTAAAGCAATATGAAAACACCAGGTCAAACGTACAGCACAGAAACATTACAGGAATAAAAACACTCACACCAAACCATCCGCCCCGTAACAAAGGGCGAGGCCAAAATAAACAATAATAATAAATAAAATAAATAATAAATGTTTATTCAGGTAAGGTATATACATACAAGTGAGGTTACATTAATGGATCGAATTATAGGTAGAGCTAGTACATACAATGCCTAAAGCCACTATTACGCAATGCGTTTCGGGCAGGAAGAACATTAATATCTAGAACTTAATACTAATAGAGCATAAAGAATAAAATGTGTTGAGAACAAATACAAATAAAGATAAAAAAAGGGGGAACATGACTGAAAAAGCAGCACAAATACAAAAGGTTGACAAACAGCGTTGATTAAAAAAATAACAGACATGGGTTGAACTAGAGGGGTAAGGTAGGTTACAGGGAATTTATAAGGTAGTGTTTAGTTTTTTTCTTAAACTGGTTGAGAGAGGTACAGTCTTTAACATGGTTGGGGAGGTCATTCCACATTCTGGGTCCCTTGATTTGTAGAGCATTTCTAGTTTGATTAAGCCGTACTCTTGGAATATCAAAACTGTATTTATTTCTGGTGTGGTGCTCATGGGTTCTGTTACAACCTTCAATGAAGCTTTTGAGTTCAGGATTGGCATTACAGTTCAGCGTTTTATATATGTATGATACACATGAGAGAATGTGCAGTGACTTAATATCTAACATATTCAGAGATTTGAGTAGGGGTACCGAGTGATGTCTGGGGCCAGAGTTGGATATTGTCCTAATAGCAGCTTTGTGTTGAGTAATTAGAGGACGTAAATGATTTTGGGTAGTAGAACCCCAAGCACAAATACCATAGTTGAGATATGGATAGATGAGGGAGTAATAGAGAGTCACCAGGGCAGGTCGGGGTACATAATATCTGATCTTAGAGAGAATGCCAACAGTTTTTGAAACTTTTTTTGATATGTTTAGAATGTGTCCCTGGAAGTTCAGCTTGTGGTCAATGAGAACGCCAAGGAACTTACCATCTAATTTGTTACAAATTTGGGTATTGTTAATTTTGAGATTTATTTGATTAGAGGATTTATTGCCAAACAGAATATAGAAAGTTTTGTCAATGTTAAGGGTGAGTTTGTTGGCAGTTAGCCAAAGATGGACTTTATTTAGCTCAGTATTTACTGTGGCATTTAGAGCAAGGGGGTCAGGACTGGAGTAAATGAAGGTTGTGTCGTCAGCAAAAAGAATTGGTTTGAGGTGTTGGGAGGCATTTGGAAGGTCATTAATGTAGATGAGAAAGAGGAGAGGGCCAAGTATGCTGCCCTGAGGAACACCGATGTTGATGGGTAGGGTGGGAGAAATTGAATTATTCACAGAAACATACTGGAGCCTGTCAGTAAGGTAAGATTTGAGATATTGCAGGGAGTGTCCTCTGACTCCATAATGATGTAATTTAAGAAGAAGGTTTTGGTGGTTGACAGTGTCAAAAGCCTTACGCAGGTCCACAAATAACCCAACAGGGAACTCATTTTTATCAAGAGCTGCATGAATCAAGTTAATCATACTAATAAGTGCATCGTTAGTGCTTTTTTTGGGTCTGAAGCCATATTGACAAGAGCTAAGTATATTGTGTTTGGCTAGATAAGAGTAAAGCTGCTTGTAGATTAGTTTTTCAAATATTTTTGACAAGTTAGGCAGGATTGATATAGGTCTGTAGTTGTTAACATCTGTGAGATCACCACATTTGTGGACAGGGGTTACTCTCGCTTTCTTTAGAATATCTGGAAAGGTTTGGAGTTCAAGTGACTTGTTGAAGAGCAATGCAATAGCAGGGGCTAAAGATCTGGAGGCTTTTTTGTAAATTAAAGTTGGTATCTCATCAAGGGCACTAGACTTGGTTTTAAGGGAAAGGATTATCTCATTGACGTCAGTGGAATTAGCAGGCTTTAGGTACAGAGACTGTGGATAGTTACCTGTAAGATAGTCCTTAACATCAGTACTGGAAGTTGGAATATCATTTGCAAGGGATGACCCAATGGAAGAGAAGAACCTATTAAACTCAATAGCAGAATCAGAGGCTGAAAGCTGACCATCGTTACTGGACAGGAGTGTTGGTTTGTTATTAAAAATCTTCTTTGATCCCAATATTTGTGAGATTGTGCTCCAAGTTTTTTAATGTTGCTCTTTATTTGGGTAAATCTATCTTCGTAGAATTTAGTTTTGGCTCGTCTAATTATTTTAGATAGCAATAACGAGTAATTCTTTGAAAATTCTTTGGAGACGGTTCCTAACCTATACTTCTTCTCAAGGTCATGTTTTTTTTAATGGATTTAAGTATTCCCTTTGTAAGCCAAGGATTGTTAAGCCTTTTGGTTGTGACTTGTTTTGAAAGCCTAGGACAGTGGGTGTTATAAAGGTTAAGAGTCTTTTGAAGAAAAGATTGCACTGCTAGGTTGATGTCCCCTATGTTACCTAACTCGGATTCCCAGTTGACATTATCAGCAGCAGTTATAAAATTGTCTATAGCAGTTTCATTGTGCAGCCTAAAGCTTAATTCCCTTGACTCAAGAGGTGGTTTGATAATGTTAGTTGAGAGAAATGTGGGGTAATGGTCTGTAGTGCTATCGGTGATTATACCTGAAGTAAGCGGAGAGGTTATGTTGGTCCAAATGTGATCAAGAGTCGTGGCCGTACTATCAGTGATTCTAGTAGGTCTAGTGATTAAGGGTATGAGGAAGCAGGAATTCATACAGTTGAGGAAGCTAACAGCAGTAGGGTGTTCAGGCTCGCAGAGGTCAATATTAAAGTCCCCAGCGATAATTAGATGGTTTTTGTTCAGTCTGTTATCGAGTATTAGATTTCTAAGGTTTGAATTGAATTCGGACACATCAGTGTTAGGAATTCTATAGACTGCACCCACAGACAGGACAGACTCGGCACCCTTGACTCTGAAACTGGCGAAGATATACTCCCCACAGCTGTCTCTAGTTCTAATTATATTTAAGCATGTTAGTTCTTGGTGGTAGTAAAGAGCAGTACCACCACCTCTCTGAATTTGACGACAGTTGTGAATTGCCGAGTAGTTAGGCATGTTAAAGAGTTGAGTAGTGTCCTCTTTCAACCACGTTTCAGTAAGTATAATAAAAGAGAATTTGTTGTCAATAGTTTCAATCAAGGCACTAACATCATCGAAGTGTTTACCTAGGGATCTAACGTTCAAGTTGATTACAGAGATATTGTGATTATGTGTTAATACATTGTTTACATCATGTGCTGTAAAATATCTGCAATTTTGATCATTAAAGTGATGATTGTCATAGATAGTGGATAAGAGGTTTAGTTCTGGGTCTATACTTGTCTGCATAAAAAGGCTGGTTATTAACCAGAATTAGTATGAACTTATTTAAGAGAACAAAATGAGATCAATAATTACTTTTCAATAGAAAAGTTAATTATAGCAAAACACAACAATACAATAATATAACAATACAATAAAAGCTTACAAAGTACTAAGTCTACTAAAATTAGAGAATAATTATAGCAAAACACAACAATAAATGCAAATAAACAAAAGAAAATAAACAAATAGAAGTAGGATAAGGACACTAGATAGCCATGGAGGAAACACAAGTTTGGTGGAGAGAACAAAAAATCGGTAGACAAGCAAAACACGCACCCGCCCCGTAACAAACAAAGGGCGAGGCTAAAATAAACAATAATAATAAACAAACAAACACGCACACCAGAAAACAAAACAGGTACAAGTAACAACACACATGCACTGGCCTGAAGGACCGAGAATAAAACACAACATTAAGTACATCAAGAAACATAAGACACTTCAGCACAAAACAAAGCAATACAAATTTATATAAAGACACTAAATACCGGCCTGAAGGGCCGACAACAAAAACACAACAATGAACAGAAACATATTGAAACACAGGAAAAAGAAACAATACCAGAAATACAAGAAAAACAACAAAACAACGGTTATGAGAACAAACATAACACCGGCCTGAAGGGCGCACAATGGGTACAACACATTGCAAAACAAACCACAGGTCCAAGCACACAGCAAGCACACAGACTACTCAAGTTTCTCATACTTATCCGGCCACTCCGCCGCCGGGAATCGAATACAATATGCCTCCCAAAGTAACATGATGTCCTCCGAAACAGGTTCATTTTGAACCGTACGAGGATCAGGCATCAACTCCGGCACACCCACAATAAAACACCGAGCCCGCTGAATCCAGATGGAAGAAGGGCACCACGGAACAGGACGCACGCATTCAACAATTTCAAACCGCAATGGATTCTTATCATCATACGCCACTCCGGAGGCCAAGATGAGAGGGAGAGGCTCCTTCCCACGAGGCCGGGCAATGGGCAGCGCACTGGGAGCCTCCTCGACTGCCTCACAGGGCCCCGCGCCAACCACCGAACGTTGAACCTGCAGGGACCCCCCACGCTTGGCATCCTTCTTCAGCACCAGCGTGACGCCTCGGCTCGCACCAGAACCCTCACCACCCACGTCTGTAGGAGCAACCACCGTCCACTGCGGAGAACCATCTGCAGGAGAAATAACAGGAGGTAAATCAGACGCACAACCATCGTCAACAGCAGACACATGGACGGCAGCAACCACCGTAGAGCGTGAAGCACCCAGAATCGCCACATAATCGCCCGAAGCTCCACCTGCGTCGAAGTCTTCCACATCAGCCCAAGCAGTAGAAGAACGCCTGGAACGCTTGGGCACCGGCCTCACATCCTCACAGCCGGAGGCTGACCCAGAACCACGGGCATCACAAGCCGTGCGAACCGACGCCCGTCGCAATACGGCAGCAGCCTCAACCACAGGGGGAACCGGGCCGCTCACAACAGGACGCTCCGCAGCCCTCCCAACACCCAGCACAACCGCAACACCTGGCGAGGGTGCAGGACCAGGCGCATCAGCTGGAGACGAGGCAGATGAAGACGACTCGCAGAGGCCATCCGGAAGATCCTCGGGAACAACTGGCACAGCGAATTGACCTGCAACACCCGGAGGAGGGACAGCAACCACCGGGGCCATGTCGGGTGACGCGGGGGGGGGGGGCCGCGTCAGCAGCGAACGGGACCTGCCCCTCCTCATCTCCGGAATCCACGCCCTGAGGGAGCGGCCACGAAAATCCTCGTCCCGGAACAAGTTGACAGGTGCAGCAGGGGCCTCAGAGCACCCAGCAGCCTGATGTCCTAACTGGCCACATCGGAACAGGTACAGGGCTGCCGGGCATAATACACCCGAATGTAGTAACCCAGCAACCGACAGAAGATGGGATATCCGACCGCAGGCGCATACCTAAGGTACGGATGTTCGTCCTCTTCCCAGCATACTTCCCCGAGGAAAGCGTGTTCACCCGCACACTGATGACAGTACCATACCTCCCGAAGAAGCGCCGGAGAAGGTCTTCAGGGAACTCCAGGGGCGCACCTTGCACACTGACATAAGTCAGGGCACCACTGCGGTCCGAAACCGCAACAGAGCCAGCGCCATCCGGCATCGGCAACGAATGCCCTTCGTACCGACGGAGGAATTCCCGATACTCCTCCTCCTTCACGAACTTGACAATCACTCGGTGAGTCGTAACAAGCTCAACTCCGTAGACAGCCTTCACGGGGACACGAAGCATGTCACACATCACTAACTCAACGGCTGGATAACCAGCCTTACCAGAGAACTCCAGACCCACGGAATTCTGACGCAGAACAGGAGGAAGTTGAATATAGTGTAATATGAATTAGTATGAACTGTTGCTGTGTTTTGTGTTTGTCCTCGGTCTGTTTGTCTTGTAGGTTCATGTTTTGTAATGGCCCTTCAGTCCAGTAATTTTGTGCATTGCATGTCTTGTTTGCTCCTTATGTATTGTTTTATTGTATCTATTTGCATGCCTTGCATGTAAATACAAAAATAAAATAAATAAAAAAAAATCGTTACCCTCAACACTGGCTCAACAGTTATAACATCAACGAAGTCAATTCCCTTTGGGGCACTACTTACCCCAATTAACTCAGGTGACTAGTTCACTATCCCACGGACCGATAACTAATCACCACGTCTACGTTACTTAACAATTACTTTACTCTCCCGAGAGTCAGTCAAATTACCTGTCCAACTGACAGATACTTGAGTGGACTGCTAGCTGTCGTGTAGGGTGGAAGTGTTCACTGCACTCTCCGGCAGTTGGTGGTTGTTTGCAAGTTTGGTCGATTGGGGGCGTGTGTGTCTCTGCCTGCCTGTGCTGACATGGAGTTCACAATGGGGGTCCCTCTCCGCCCCCCTGTACTGTGGGCTCAGTCTGTGGGCCTCGAATTTTCTGGCCGGGCTGGGTACCCAGAGATAGCGCTGGTGTGTGAGTTGCTTCATATCCCTGTGATCAACATTTAGTGCTGTCACCAGGAGTCGAGCTGGTGACAGCACGTCGAGTGATAGTAAAGTTCACGGAGGACTTGGCGTATCGAGATTTTCTCCGTCGATACGAGGGGCGGACATTACCCCTGCCGGATGGTGCGGGCACTGTGACCCTCTCTGATCGGAGTGGTGCCCTCACTTACGTCAGTGTGCATGGGGCTCCATTGGAGTTTCCGGAGGGTCTGCTATGGCGGTACTTCGGCCGGTTTGGTGCAGTGGTTAGTGTGCGGGTGAACGTGGTGTCTTCCATTCCTCTTAAGGGTGTGAGGACTAACATTTGCACCCTGGGCATGAGGCTCCGGGAAGATATTCCGTTCTCTGTGCGTCTTATGGGTTACAACGTTCGGGTGTTTTACGCCTGCCAGCCTCGGACGTGTTATCGTTGTGGCCTCTTGGGCCATCAGACTGCTGACTGTTCTGCGCCTGCCGTTGCACCCGTGAACCTCTTCAGTGAGGAGGATTTTCCGCTGCTTCCTGTGGAGGAGGATTCGGTGGATGTGGACGTCTCTTCAGCCGCGGATGTGCCCCCTGTGTCGCCTGTTGCGCCGCCTGGTGCGCCCTCTGTTGTCGTCACCTCTCCTCCAGAGGTTGTGTCCTCGCCTGGTGATCGTCTTGCTCCGACTAGTGTCCCTGGGGTTCTTCCGGCTGCCTTCAGCTCGAATCCCCCGTCTTCCAGTTCGTCCTCTGCTGCGTCTGACCCTGTCCCTGCACCCTCGCCGTCTGTTCCAGCTGTGCTGGGTGATGGGGTGGATCCGGCGCTTCCTCCTGTGCCTGGCCTGGTGCCCCATGTGGTTGAGGATGCTGCCGTTCTACGACGTGCATCGGTTCGCCCGGCTTGTGTTGCGCATGTCTCTGAGTCAACCTCCGGGTCTGATGATGTGCGGCCAGAGCCTAAGCGTTCCCGGCGTTCTTCTTCAGCATGGGCAGACGTTGGCGACTTCGATGCTTGTGGATCTGCCGGCAACGGAGGGGTGGCTCCGGTTGCGTTGCATACTACGGTGATGGTAGAGGTGCATTTGCCTGAGGATGCCAGTGCCGGTGTTTCGGCCTCCACTTCAGATACGGTGTCTGCGGTTCCTGCTTCGGGTGCGTCGCCTGCGTCGGATGGTTCCGGTTCTTCGTGGGGGGTGGTTCCCCCTGCTGAGGTTCGTGGTGAGCAGGGTGGCCTGGTGGTGGTGTTGAAAAAGGCTGCTTGCTCTGGGGGTTCTGTAACCCCTTCCTCGTTCCCCGTTTCATCGGCTGCGGTCTCGACGCCTCTTCCGTCTCCGGCCATCTCTTCAGTGTCTCCTGCGGTCTCGGTAGAGGTGTTACCATCTCGTCGATTGTCCCCTGCTCCTGTGCGTCTCGGCAGCCCTCGTACACTTCTTTGGTGTCGTCTGCTTCCTCGAAGGACGTGGTTTGCGCTCCCTAGCCTCGTTATGCGACTTGCGTCGGTGAGCAAAAGGAGTGGCCGTTTCTGCCTGATCTGGAGATTCCTGAGTTTATAAAGGGCCCACGGCGGCAGGGGGATCGTCCCCCTACCGACAGGGAATATTTGATTTGGGAGGCCTACAAGCGAAAGTATCCTTGGGCTGCGGAGACGTATGGTCCTGTCTCCGAGAAATGTATTCCTCACTCATGATTCCTTTGTGTATTGTGTGTTGTAGGTTGTTTCCATTTGTGTGCATGGTTGTGGGGTGCGGGTCGGGTGTGTGTGAGTGGGTGGGGCGGGTTTGTTTCCCGGTTCCTGTGTGCTCTGGTTTGTGGTTGTGGGTTTATTTGTGTGGCTTGTGTGTGTGTGTCCGGTTCCTGTGCGGTCCGGGGTTTGGTTAGTGTGTGTGTCTGGTTGTGGATGTCATGTTCTTATGTTATGCTTTGTGGTTCTATGTTTTTATGATGCTGTTTGTGCGCTTGTTTGTGTAGTGTTGAGTGCCCTTCAGGCTGTTGGCATGACCCGGTCTGGGTTTATGCTTTTTGTCGTGTTTTGCCGTTGTGCTTTTCTTTTTGTTTGTTGTATACTTGTATACCTTTCATGTTATTATTATTATTATTATTATTATTATTATTATTATTATTATTATTATTATTTTCGTTTTGTGTTGGTACCTCTCCGAGTGTGTTTGCGGTGCTGGTAGCCTTGTTCTGTTTATTTAATGTTTTGGTGTGTTATTTCTGTATTGTATTCCACTGTGTTTAACTTAATTGTTGTATTTTGTTTGTAATTATTGTTGTTTTGTGGTCGGCCCTTCCGGCCGGCGTTTTTGTGTTTAGTACTTTTGTTCCTTTATGTTTTTGCACGTTTGTGCTTTGTCATTTTGTTCTGTTCTGTTGTATTTGTTTACTTTTATTGTACTTATAAGCATGCTTGCATGTAAAAACAAAAAAATACTGACAGATACTTAATAGCAGACGTTTCGTTATATGCAAACAATGTAGCTTTTGTGTGAGTCGATCAAACCCTTATCGGAGTTAATTACCTTTACTTCCGTGAACCCTTGATTACCTGTCCAACTGACATATAATTTGCAGGAAACAATTACTTAATGCACGCCTTCAGCCCTACCGACAGTAGGGCTGTATTGCGTATTGTGTATCAGTATTGTATTGTGTATCAGTATTGCACGACAGTATCTCTACAAGTAATGGGTGTTCCCTTGGTGGTGTGTCGCTAGGTACCCTAATCAATTAACGTTCACTGAATCCGTGACTTCGATGGCAACCACATTTATACTAGTACTCGTCACTCGGACGAGTTCACCCACGGCATAGTAACACAACACTCGGTGATCGAATAAACTTAATTAGAATCACGGCCAAAACTATTGCAACCCACTTGGATGTATGCATAAATGACGCGTCCCACACGTCACATCCAAATCAAATTCGTGCATTGTTTGAAATAATTTTGACTGCCTGCTTTCCTTTATCTCCAACAGTGTTATAGGAGAAATGTAAATCGCACATGGCTGAAGATATTATCCGTCGAATACGCAAGGAAAATTCAAATATGAACATGGATTTCCCAAGAAAAATCTACAACGAAACGTTGATGATGATTGAAGATTTTACTTAGAAATCACGAACAAAGTTCTAAATCAATTGGGAATGCCATCACTGAATCGATCTCTTGCAGCTTCGTTCGTATGTAGAATTGTGTCGTGAACAAAATTACAACACGGGTGATCTGTGGTCGTATGTCCAATCAAATATTCCTAAGCTAACGCTTAAGCGAAAAGGCATTTGCAATCTAATAATTCAAACAGTCAATAACAGGTTTGGAGAAATCTTCTTAGAGGCGCCAGGAGGAACTGTAAAACCTTCCTAATTAGATTGATTCTGGCAGCATTTCGATCCCAAAATGGCATAACCTTAGCTCTTGAATCGTCCGAAATAGCTGCAACATTGCTACGAGGTGGAAGAACTGCTACTTCGGCTTTGAAATTGCCATTGAACATTCAAGTCATTGAAAAACTCCCACGTGCAACCTTTCCAAAGCATCCGGCAGGGGAAAAGTATTGCAGAAATGTAAACATATTGTTTGGAATGAATACACAATGGCCCACAAAAAATCGCTGGAGGATCTTGATCGATCATTGCAAGATTTGCGTGGACACATCAGACCATTTGGGAATGCATTAATATTGCTTGCAAGAGATTTTAGGCAAACATTGCCTGTAATTCCTCGATCGATACCAGCAGACAAAATATATGCTTGCCTGAAATACTCCACTTTGTGGCGCCACGTAAAGACGTTACAATTAATTGCAAATATGCGTGTCCAACTGCAAAACGATCCATCATCTGAGATATTCTCACATCAATTTCTGGAAACTGAGAACGGAAACGTACCAGTTGAACTGATCTCGGGATGAATTTCATTACCACATAACTTCTACAATTTAGTGACGTCAAAAGAAGGATTGGCTGAAAAAGTATTTTCCATTATTCAAACCAATAAAATAAATCTAATCGTGATAAGAATCATGATTAGCTGAATGAACAAGCTATTCATGCGGCCAAGAACAAAGACGTCTAAGAACTTAGCAATATTGTTCAGTCTAACATTCAAAGCAAAGCAGTCACATATAATTCCGTCGACTCTGTTGAGGAAGCAGATGAAGCGGTTAATTATCCAACGGAATTTTTTAATTCATTCGAACTACCAGGGATACCATCACACGTACGGCAATTGAAAATCGGCTTGCCAATTATCATGTTGCAAAATATCAACTAGCCAAAACTTTGCAACGCCACGCCCCTTGCAGTAAAAAAATTAATCAGCAACATTGTAGAAGCAACATTCTTGACAGGACCTATCAAAGGTGAAGATGTCCTCATTCCTCGCATTCCTATGATTCCAACAGATATGCCATTTCAATTAAAGAGATTGTAATTATACAATTCGATTGACGTTTGCAGTCACCATCAACAAAGCTCTAGGCCAATCTTTAGAATTGTGCATTTTAT
>WNGS01013108.1:0-11662 GCA_020271785.1 Procambarus virginalis
CAGCAACCGAACATGTTGAATAAAGTCCTGAACAACAGAAGAAAACATAAAGTCACCTCAGAATTTGGCTTCAATAACAAGTAGAAGCGACACAGAATACAATATAACTGGGGGGGGGGGTGTAAATGATATTTCATATATAAAGTCAACTACGGGCTCACCATAGTCCGTGCTACTTGGAACTTTATGATCCAAGCAGATGCATCTCAAACATCAACAACATCAAATACTTAATTTAGTATTTTTTTGCGAAATATCTATGGTATATTACAATAGGCTATATTGAAGGTTATTACATAGGTTATCATAATAACATATTATTTAGATTATTACTGCAGGTAGTTATTAAAACAGGCTATTATTGTATGTTATTACCGCAGGTTATTCGAGCAAGAGGCTATTAATGAGAGTTATTATAGATAACTTTTTAAAAGTTTATTACTTCCGGTTATTACTGCAGGGCATTGCTGTTATTCTTTACAGATGGTAATTACCTGAGATCACTTCGAGCGGTTATTACAGCAGGGCAATACTGCCGTTCCTTGAGGCTGATTATTATGATTAGTTTGACTCTATTCAAGCTTTTAATATAAATCTCAAATTCACGTAATAAGTTTTAAAAAAGACAGAATGAGCTGCAACATGAAGCAACATGATGCCAGGTTAAAATTTGTACTCATAATATTTCTAATGAAAATATAATTCCTTATTCAATAACAATTAAACCGGTTACAATAACATATATTTCTCTTGAGAAGATTACTTCATACATATTACAGATAAGATAATTAGGGTTATTACTGCGAGTTATCCCTTAAAACTGTTATTGTAGTAATTATGATAAGCAATTTCTGAAGGCTGTTACAGCAAAATATTGCCAAAGGCAAAATCAGCAAGAATTTTACAAGTTATTTTCGTCGATGGTTATTACTGTTTATAACTTTTATTATTAGTTATGTTATAGGAACAGGTTATAAGGTCTGGTTATGTTCGCAGGTTGTTAGACTGACAACTCCACAGTATACCTGAGAATGTGACTGCCAGACGAGGGCTTCTACAGGTTACATGAACATGTGGTTGCCAGGTAAACCAACATCACAGTGTACCTGACCTCTTGGTTTACCAGACAAGCAGTTCCACAATATTGAAAACTTCGTGGTTGACAGACATGCCAGCATCGCTGTGTACAAAACAATGTAGTTTTCAGACAAGCAGCTTTGCAGTATACATGACTTCGTTACTTGGTCAATATCTCTAGAGTATATATGACCACCTTGTTGCCAGACAAGCCAGTTCCACAAAATATATGACCTTTTGGTTGCAAGACCAGCAGCGTCTCATGACCACGTGGCTGTCAGGTCAGCTCTACAGTATACATGACCACGTGGTAAGCGAGCTACAAAGTATACATGATCACGTGATATCTACAGTACAACCGTTGATTAATGCCAACATAAGTAAACACACTGGTGACCTCTGATGACCCAGAGGTCATAACAGTCTTGACACGAGTCAACGTTTTCATTCTTAAAATAACAGGAGTCTTGTATTAAGACTTTTCTCATAAGTACTTGAGGGCAGTTTTCACTCCTTAATGGTTATCACTTCCTTCAGATAAAGGTTCTTAGTGTCACTTAGTGTTGAGGTGAAGGTCTATATACAACCCGTCCTCCAAATAGAACGTCGCATTTTGACGTATACTCTACCTAAGGCCAAAAATTGTTATATTAGAAAATGGTAGCGGTTGGCGAAATTTTTATACTCTCCTGTTTTCTGTTTTGGGTCCTCTGGTAGATAAGTATTATGTTACTTTACTACGACAGTTTCATGACGTTGGGAAACCTTAGGAGGGCGGACTGCTATATAATACTTTGGGAGTCTTGACAAATCAGGAAGAGTCATGGTCAGTGTGTGGGGTCACCTGCTGGGGTCACGACGGTCCTCAGGTCGACCCCACAAAGTAAAGTTCCAAGTAGACTTTCCTTTACCATAGGTGAAGGACGAATTTGTATTTATTATTGAATATTGCTTAAGTGTGTTACTAATGTTCCAGGCAATGGTGGACAGTAGTAACACATTTAAGCATTATTCAATAATAAATACAAATTCGTCCTTCACCTATGGTAAAGAAAAGTCTACTTGGAAGGATTCAATTTACATGAGATTAAGATTAGGATACAAATATATCTGGCAATACTGTGTTGATGTCAGTGAAAAAGATAAGGAGTGTAAATTATGTAGTATGCCGCACGCCCACACCTTAGAACATTATGTATTAGAGTGTCAACTTATTGATAACTATAGAAATGAGGAATTAAATAGTGTATCACATCAAATTGTTTGGATGTGTGATAATGGTATGATAGACAGTATACTTAGGAGCTACAAGAAGTTTGCCCCAAGAGTGTGACAATTATATACTGTACTTACTATATTAACCTGCTAAATGTAATATGCTGTACTTGCTATATTAACTTGCAATGTTAAATGGGATTCTTGTAATATGCTGTACTTACTATATTAACTTGCAATGTTAAATGGGATTCTTGTAATATGCTGTACTTACTATTAACTTGCAATGTTAAATGGGATTCTTGTAATATGCTGTACTTGCTATATAACCTATATTAACCTGCAATGTTAAATGGGATTCTTGTAATGTTATTTGTGTATTTGACTCACTGAATTTGTGCGCCCCTTGAGGGACTTGAAGTAGAGGGGGGTAGAAATAGCCTAAGCTACTCTATCCCTTTGAGATGTATTTCTTGCTTATCTCAATAAACATACTTGAACTTGAACTTGACCCCACAAAACTGTCGATCTTCTTTTTACCTTAAGTCAACATTTAATTATAAATTCCCCAAACACGTAATAAACTCAGCAACCGACATAAACAAATGAAACATAAAGTCACCTCAGAAGTTTGGCTTCAATAACAATTAAAAGTGACTAAGAACAAAATATATAATTTGGTTTTAAGAAGAAACTGAACATGTAGGTTATTACTCTGGGATAATATTACAACATGCTATGATTGTAGATGATAAGTGTGAGTTATTGTTACAAAAGGTTATTCTCGTAGGTTTTTAAATCAAGTTATAATTTCAGGTTGATATATCAGCTTGCTTCCTTTCCAGATATTGAGACTGATTATCGAGGCGGGTTATTATAATAGGTGACTGGGGGGATAGTTTAACAACTGATTGTTACGTCTGATCATTTACACAAACTGATTGTTGTGGTTGGTTATTACATCAGGTTATTACAAAATGGTTATTAGGCTAGTTAAGAAGGGTTATTGGGACGGGAAACTAGGAGGATCTAGTTATACAGGGTGTTACAGCATGTTTTTGTGTTTTATAATTTGGGCTCAATTATACCTGGAATAATTCGTGTTTTCTCTGACCGCTATTTCGTCATGCTAATATGATGTGTTATTTCTGTAGGTTATTAAGGCGAGTTATTATAACAAACGTTTCAAAAGATAATTACTTCCGGTTATTACTACAGGTTTTTGCTGTTATTCTTTATAGATGATAATTACCAGAGATCACTGCGAGCGGTTATTACAGCAGGATAAAACTGCAGTTTCTTACAGCTGATTATTAAGAATTTATTTTACTTTATTCACACTTTTAACTAATATAAATCCCCAATTAATGTAATTAGTTTTAAAATAGACACAAGGAACTGTAACATGATGCAACATTATGTTGCATCAACAGGAGTCTTGAATTAAGACTTTTCTCAGAAGTTCTTGAGGGCAGTTTTCACTCCTTAATGGTTATCACTTCCTTCAGATAAAGGTTCTTAGTGTCACTTAGTGTTGAGGTGAAGGTCTATATACAACCCGTCCTCCAAATAGAACGTCGCATTTTGACGTTTACGCTACCTAAGGCCAAACATTGACGTACCAGAAAAATGGTAGCGGCTCGCGAAAACTTCATATTCTCCCATTTTCTGCTTTGGGTCCTCTGCGAGGTTAGGCTAATGGGACTTAGATTACGTCAGTTTCTTGACGTTGGGAAACCTCTAATAGGACGGGCTGCTATATAATACTTGGTAACTCTTGATTAATCAGGAAGAGTCATGGTCAGTGTGTGGGGTCACCCGCTGGGGTCACGACGGTCCTCAGGTCGACCCCAAGAACAGATACTCTTCCTTTTACCTTAAGTCAACATTTTAATATAATTACCCAAAACACGTAATATACTCAACAACCGAACATGTTGAATAAAGTCCTGAACAACAGATGAAACATAAAGTCACCTCAGAAGTTTGGCTTCAATAATAATTAGAAGCGACTAAGAAAAAAGATATAACTGGGGTTTAAATAATACTTAATGTAATATTTTATTGCAAAACTTCTACGGGTTATTATTACAACAGACTATTTTTATGGGTTATTACTGCAGGTTATTAGTAAAACAGGATAACATTGAATGTTATTACTGCAGGTTAATATTACAGCATGCTATTATTGTATCTTATATCTGCGGGTTATTATTACAACAGGCCGTTATTGTAGGTGATTTCTGAAGATGATTATTACAACAGGGTATTACTTTTAGTTATTGTTATTTTTTTACAACAGGCCTTTGCTATAGGTTATAACTAAATATTCCACCACAATAACTCTCCATAATAGTCCACCACAATAACCCTCCAAATAATACACCTCAATAATGCTCCATAATAATCCATCACACTTACCCAACAAAATATTCCACTACAATAATCCTCAATAATAATACATTACAATAACCCTCCATAATAATACACACCAATAACCCCACCACAATAACCCTTCATAATAATCCACCACAATAACCTTCCACATTAATCTTCCATAATAACACTCCATATTATTCCACCACATTAACTCTCCATAATAATCCACAACAATAACCCTCCATAATAATCCAACTCAATTGTCCTCCATAAAATTTCACCACAATAACCCTACATAATAATCCACCACAATAACCCTCCATAATAATCCACCACAATAATCCTCCAGATTAATCCACCACAATAACCCTCCATAATAATCCACCACAATAACCCTCCATAATAATTCCCAACAATGACCCTCCATAATAATCCACCATAATAACCCTCCATAATAATCCACCAAAATAACCCTCCATAATAATCCACCAAAATAACCCTCCATAATAATCCACCACAATAACCCTCCATACTAACCTACAGTTTACACGGCACACAACCTGAATTATAAAGAGTAAATAAACAAGATGATAGGTACTTATTTTCCACAAGCCCCCAAATAACCCTCCTTAATAATCAACCACAAAAACCCTCCATAATAATCATCCACAATAACCCCATAATAATCCACGTCTACAACCTCTATAATAATTCACGAAAATTACTATCCAAAATATTCCACCACAATAACTCTCCATAATTGTCCACCACATTAACCCTCCAAATAATCCACCTGAATAAAGCTGCATAATAATCCTTCACAATAACCTCCATAATAATCCACGTCTAAAACCTCTATAATAATCCACCAAAATAACTATCCAAAATATTCCACTGCAATAATCCTCAATAATAATCCACTACAATAACACCATAAAAATACACATCAATAATAACCATAATAATCCACCACAATAACCCTCCATAATAATCCACCACCATATAAAATCCACCACATTAGCACACCATAATAATCACCACAATAACCCTCCATAATAATCCACCCACAATAACCAACCATAATAATCCACCGCCAAAAACCCTCCATAATAACCAACAGTTTACACGACACACAACCCACTCTCACTGGGCCAGGAACTCTTAGTTTGTAAAATGTAAAATATCTGGAAGATGGCCACCCGCTATAGTGAACCATACCCAGTCACCCATATGTAGCTGGGCCACCCAGCTTGCTACAGTGACAGGCCTGGCACCATACCCAGCGCCATATACAGCTGGTCTACCCGGCTTGCTAAAGTGACCCCACACACTGACCTGAGGAAAGTCATGACCCCAGCGGGTGACCCCACACACTGACCTGAGGACCGTCGTGACCCCAGCGGGTGACCCCACACACTGACCTGAGGACCGTCGTGATCCCAGCGGGGACCCCACACACTGACCTGAGGACCGTCGTGACCCCAGCGGGTGACCCCACACACTGACCTGAGGACCGTCGTGACCCCAGCGGGTGACCCCACACACTGACCTGAGGACCGTCGTGACCCAGCGGGTTGACCCCACACACTGACCTGAGGACCGTCGTGACCCCGCGGGTGACCCCCACACACTGACCTGAGGACCGTCGTGACCCCAGCGGGTGACCCAAAACACTGACCTGAGGACCGTCGTGACCCCAGCGGGTGACCCCAAACACTGACCTGAGGACCGTCGTGACCCCAGCGGGTGACCCCACACACTGACCTGAGGACCGTCGTGACCCCAGCGGGTGACCCCACACACTGACCTGAGGACCGTCGTGACCCCAGCGGGTGACCCCACACACTGACCTGAGGACCGTCGTGACCCCAGCGGGTGACCCCACACACTGACCTGAGGACCGTCGTGACCCCAGCGGGTGACCCCACACACTGACCTGAGGACCGTCGTGACCCCAGCGGGTGACCCCACACACTGACCTGAGGACCGTCGTGACCCCAGCGGGTGACCCCACACACTGACCTGAGGACCGTCGTGACCCCAGCGGGTGACCCCACACACTGACCTGAGGACCGTCGTGATCCCAGCGGGTGACCCCACACTGACCTGAGGACCGTCGTGACCCCAGCGGGTGACCCCACACACTGACCTGAGGACCGTCGTGACCCCAGCGGGTGACCCCACACACTGACCATGACTCTTCCTTATTAATAAAGTCATCAACCCAGTAATTTATACACCTCAGGTGAGGTGTATAAATTACCTGTGTTAGGAATTTATATTAATAGTTTGAATAAAGATAAATAACCAATCTTTATTACCAGCCGTAGGAAACAGCAGTATTATCCTGCTGTAATAACCGCTCGCTGTGATCTCAGGTTATTACCATTTGTAAAAGAAAGAGGCAAATACCTGCAGTAATAACCAGAAGTATTAAACTGAAGTAATAACTGGACGTAATAACCGAGAGTAAGCAGGCGATGAGTCACAATAACGTGGCTAAAGTATGTTGACCAGATGAGTATGTTAAAGTATGTTTCGGTCCAGGACGGACCGAAACGTCGTCGTCCCTTCACCTTCTAGTGTGTGGTCTGGTCAACAACCGAGAGTAATAACCTTCTGCAAAAGTATTACATAATAACTCGCCCTTATAATCTCCAGTAATAACACATCATAATAATCTAAAGCAATAAGGTACAGAAATAACACCAAAGTTATTTATTTCTGCACGTAATATCTTGCAGAAAAAATACAACTCAAAAACAACTTGTTTCACCCAGTATAACAAATTCCTCATAGCTCTACGCCCCAATTACCTGCCTTAATATCCTCCTGTAATAGCTTCCTGAAATAATCTCTTCCTAAATAGCCCGGTGTAACCAGCCACAAACACCAGCCTGTGTAAATGATCAGACTTAACAACCAGTTGTTAAAACTTCCCTAGTAATCTGTTATAATGATCCGCCTCACTACTCAGCAGTAATATCGATATACAGCAAGCCGAAATAACAACCTGTCCATATAACCTGCACTAAAACCCAACAATAATTGCCTGTTGTAACAATAACTTGCAGTAATAACCTACAGCAAAAGCCTGTTGTAATAATAACCATTAGTAATAACCTACAGTAATAGCCTGTTGTAATAATAACCATTAGTAATAACCTACAGTAATAGCCTTTTGTAATAATAACCTTCACAAATCACCTACAATAACAGCCTGTTGTAATAATAAGCCGTAGATATTTTGCAATAAAATATTATATTAAGAATCATTTAAACCCCAGTTATATCTTTTATTCTGAGTCACTTCTAATTGTTATTGAAGCCAAACATCTGAGGTGACTTTATGTTTCATCTGTTGTTCAGGACTTTATTGAACATGTTCGGTTGTTGAGTATATTACGTGTTTTGGGAAATTATATTAAAATGTTGACTTAAGGTAAAAGGAAGGATTTTGTGCCTCTTGGGATCGACCTGAGGACCGTCGTGACCCCAGCGGGTGACCCCACACACTGACCATGCCTCTTCCTGATTAGTCAAGACTCACAAAGAATTATATAGCAGCCCGTCCTCCTAAGGTTTCCCAACGTCAAGAAACTGTCGTACTAAATTCCCATTATCCTAACATATCAGAGGACCCACAACAGGAAACGGGAGAGTATGAAAATTTCGCGAGCCGCTACCATTTCCTATCATGACAATTTTTGGCCTTAGGTAGAGTATACGTCAAAATGCGACGTTCTATTTGGAGGTCGGGTTGTATATAGACCTTCACCTCAACACTAAGTGACACTAAAAACCTTTATCTGAAGTAAGTGATAACCATTAAGGAGTGAAAACTGCCCTCAAGTACTTATGAGAAAAGTCTTAATACAAGACTCCTGTTATTTTAAGAATGAAAACGTTGACTCGTGTCAAGAATGTTATGACCTCTGGGTCATCAGAGGTCACCAGTGTGTTTACTTATATTGGCAATAATCAACGGTTGCACTGTAGATATCATGTGATCATGTATACTTTGTAGCTCGCCTACCACGTAGTCATGTATACTGTAGAACTGACCTGACAGCCACGTGGTCATGTATACTGTAGAGCTGACCCGACAGCCACGTGGTCATGTATACTGTAGAGCTGACCTGACAGCCACGTGGTCATGTATACTGTAGAGCTGACCTGACAGCACGTGGTCATGTATACTGTAGAGCTGACCTGACAGCTACCTGGTCATGCAAAGCTGCTGGTCTTGCAACCAAAATTAATTTATTTCTTGGAATTGGCTTAGAAGTTATAACCAGCAGTATTATCACCCAAATATAACTTGAAAAATTCTTGTTGTTTCTGCTTTTGGCAACATTTTGCTGTAACAGCCTGCAGAAATTGCTTATCATAATTCCTACATTAACAGCCTTTAATGATAACTCGCAATAATAACCTTCCGAAAGAATTTTTCTCAAGAAATATGGTTACTTCACCCAGTTTTATTTGTTATTGAATAAGGAATAATATTTTCCGTGTTCGATATTATGAGACAAATTGTATTCTGGCATCATGTTGAATCATGTTACATCAATATTCATAATCTTGCAGCGCCTTGTGTCTATTATAAAACTTATTACGTGTGTTGGGAATTTATATTAAAACTTGAATAAAGGAAAAATAACCTGTTTTTAAGCTGGTCATATCATAATTATCAGCCGTAAAAATTGCCCAATTTTCTTGCAGTAATAACAGCTCGTAGTGATTCAGGTAATTAACAACTGTAAATAATTGCTGCAAGTACTTGCAGTTATAACCGGAAGTAATAAACGGAAGAAATAACCTCCTGCAAAAGTTTAAAATAATAACTCGACCCCTAACAATCGCCAATAATATCACATCATAATAACCTGGCGCAATAACGTACAAAAGTATCATCAAAATTACTTCTGCACATAATAGCTTTCAGAAAAAATAGAACACACAAATATTTATAACACCCTGTATTACAACTTCCTATAACTCCTCGCCCTAATACCTGCCTTAATATTCTTCCGTAATAACTTTGTCGTAATAGAATGGTTAATAACCAGCCACAAGAACCAACTTGTGTAAATGATCAGACTTAACAACCAGTTTTAAAACTACCTTAGTAACCTGTTATAATAACCCGCTTCACTAATCAGCATCAACATAAATAAACAGCAAGCATGAATAACAACTTGTCCTAATAACCTCACTAAAACATTACAACAATAGCCTGTTGTAATGGTAACATGCAGAAAATACCTTTAATAAGAGTCTGTTGTAATAATAACCCCCAGTAATAACCTACTTCAAAAGCCTGTTGGAATAATAACTCACAGTAACCTGCTATAATAGACTGTTGTAATAATATCCCGGAGTTATAACCTATATGTTCAGTTTCTTTTTAAAATCCGACTATATCAATTTGTTCTTGTTATTGAAGCCAAACTTCTGAGGCGACTTTATGTTTCATCTGTTTATGTCGGTTGCTGAGTTTATTACGTGTTTGGGGAATTTATATTAAACTGTTGACTTAAAGTAAAAGGAAGGTTCTTGTACCATGGGGTCCACCTGAGGACCGTCGTGACCCCAGCGGGTGACCCCACACACTGACCTGAGGACCCTCGTGACCCCACACACTGACCTGAGGACCGTCGTGACCCCAGCGGGTTACCCCACACACTGACCTCAGGACCCTCGTGACCCCACACACTGACCTGAGGACCGTCGTGACCCCAGCGGGTGACCCCACACACTGACCTGATGACCATCGTGACCCCAACGGGTGACCCCCACTAACTGACCTGAGGACCGTCGTGACCCCAACGGTGACCCCACCCACTGACCTGAGGACCATCGTGACTCCAGCGGGTGACCCCACACACTGACCTGAGGACCATCATGACCCCAACGGTGACCCCACACATTGACCTGAGGACCGTCGTGACCCCAGCGGGTGACCCCACACACTGACCTGACGACCGTCGTGACCCCAGCGGGTGACCCTACACACTGACCTGAGGACCATCATGACCCAACGGGTGACCCCACACATTGACCTGAGGACCATCATGACCCCAGCGGGTGACCCCACACACTGACCTGAGACGTCATGACCCCAACGGGTGACCCCCACATTGACCTGAGGACCGTCGTGACCCCCAGCGGGTGACCCCCACACATTGACCTGAGGACCATCATGACCCCAGCGGGTGACCCCACACACTGACCTGAGGACCGTCATGACCCCACACACTGACCTGAGGACCGTCGTGACCCCACGGGTGAACCCACACACTGACCTGAGGACCGTCGTTACCCCAACGGGTGACCCCACACACTGACCTGAGGACCGTCGTGACCCCAGCGGGTGACCCCACACACTGATCTGAGGACCGTCGTGACCCCACACACTGACCTGAGGACCATCGTGACCCCAGCGGGTGACCCACACATTGACCTGAGGACCGTCGTGACCCCAGCGGGTACCCCACACACTGACCTGAGGACCGTCGTGACCCCAGCGGTGACCCACACACTGACCTGAGGACCATCGTGACCCCAGCGGGTGACCCCACACACTGACCTGAGGACCGTTCTGACCCCAGCGGGTGACCCCACACACTGACCATGATTCTCCTAATTAATAAAACCCAGAATTTTATTCTCCCCTCTCTAGTGACTCGCCTGAACAAACGAATCATTCACCACAATATCTGTTGGAAATAACCTACAGTTTTATACATCTCTTGTATTTATATACAACCTTTGTATTAAACCAAGTAGTTACTAAAATTACTAACTTGTAGATTAATCATCATCATGATTTATAATAGCCTATTGCCAGTTCTTCCTAGTCAGAGTGACGACGCGAGGAACGACAGGTTGAAACATGAATTCTTTCCACATTTAGTAGAATTTATAACAGAGTCCAGTTTATCATTTCCTTACTGAGGATAATTACTTACTAATAAGTTTATTTTTC
>WNGS01013120.1:0-13927 GCA_020271785.1 Procambarus virginalis
ATATATCCGTTTATGGTAACCGTTATCGTAATCATAATCCTGGAAAGGTCGCCAATGTCGGGGCTTCTCTCTCTCTACCCAGTCACCACCAAGTATTAGTAGTGATAACTATTACTACTATAGCCCTGCAGGTCTTCACTCAATCCTCACGGTGCCACTGTTCACCAGGAGAGTTTCCCAGTCTATCTCCAGCCAGCCTCGTAGCCTGAAGACGAGTGGGAACACGATCCCTTCACTTGATAATGTGCCAGCCCCGACAGAGGGCTCTACTGCTAACTAAAAGGTCGCCTACTGGTGTTTTCAGTGTTGAGTAACACTTCAGTGGAATTGTGGAATTGCGGTAGTAGTAGTAGTGGTCCGAAAGGACACTAATCAAATTTGGTAACAGGCAGGTATATGTCTCAATCACCCTCTCTTTTGAATGGACTCAATAGCAACAAAGTAATGGAGGAATAATACAAACACGGAGGTGGTTTTGTATTTTACTTAAAAGATTAAAGTATTATAACTCTGGATCAGCAACAAGGCAAAAAAATACGTGAGCAGCTATCATTCCCTCTTCATAAATCTGGAACACTATGCGATGGCAACACTCCCAACAGTCGTGCATTCTCACACTCCAATTTCATGTTATCGAACGTTTGGCAACTCGCGAGATGCCACGCCCACTCACTCTGCTCACTGTACTTTCGTTCTGCTCGCTGTCTGCTCACTGTCTGGCATGAAGCGCCTATTATCCCTTCATGATCACAGTATGTCACAGTACTGGCATAAACGCAGTAAATCACTTTATGCATGAAAATACTATTCAATAACTGCAGCATATATATAGATCACTTCACCAATATATATAATAATAAGGTAATACTGGGCACACAGCCTTACACTAATAAATTGTACATTTATATATATATATATATATATATATATATATATATATATATATATATATATATATTATATATATATATATATATATATATATATATATATATATATATATATATATATATATATATATATATATATATATATATATATATATATATATATATATATATATATATTCTCTGGCACGAACTTATAATATAAATGTCACATGAATATAAATGTCCTCGTCACAGTAATCTCTTCGATAAATCACAGGTGCACTCACACACCATATATATATCTGATGAGAGCTCTCTATGGCATCTTCCTTCACAACTGTGCCTTACTATGACATAGACATTGGTGAGCCCTGCTCATGACATAGAAGATACTCTGGCTAAAAAGCTAACTAAAGGGGAATGGGAGGGAAAATTGAATCACCTACTTCCACCATCAATGATGTGGACACGTCTTCTGTTGAGAGTTGAATTGAAGCTCCTGGTCCCGGCTCTGACTCATTGTAGGGAACACCCCCACACACACACTGATGCTCTTTCCAGGAACCCAACCAACACCCAAAAACGCGTCTTCTCCATGTTGCTCTCCTCTGCAGGCTCCGTGCTCCTCCACAACCTCTTGAAGGGTTGGAGTCGGTCTCCTGGCCATCGACTTCTCCTCACAACAATGTTTGCAGTCCATTCTCTCAGCTGCAGTCGTTCATATTCTCAGCTAGTTCGTTCTTCTCCTTCCTCGCGGTGAATTGGCCCAGCCGCTACGTCATCACCCAACTGGTGAAGCTGTCAGTCGTCCCAGATGTCAATGCCCAGAATTCTCTCATGCTAAGCACCTGTCACTGGAGCACTTGTTGCTCATTTCCCATCAATTCCTTCTTCTGTCCGACTCACGGAGTACAGGAAGTCCTCACAGGGTGCTTGCAGACCACTGGTGATGCGTATATCCACTGGAGAGGAGCAAAAACTGTCAGACTGACAAGACCCCCTTTCGCACGTCCGACCTTCTCGAAGTGTCGTGTCAAACTCCTGGCCCCACGGGGCGCGCTGCCTGGACCCCCCTGCCACTCGTGACATCATACTTGCCAGAGGCGTTTCTCATTGGCTCCCTGTGCCACGTCACCATACTTGACCAGTCCAGTGCCACTGACGTCATAACGTCTTGGCGGGAAATCGTAAGGGCCGGCGCCATCTTGGCGTCCAAAAGGGCCTAAGCCACTGGCCTAAACACTCTTCTTTAACTAATTTCTCACCAACGCGAGAACACTTCATGCTCCCACATATGTCAAACTGTTCCCTGGAATGCAGAGAACGTTCGGGTAAAGTAGATATGACTCGTACAGCTGGCGTGGGAGAAATATAAGGGGGGGAACACCGTCACATACCCCTCCTCTTAAAATAAGAGTCATATCGGTTTAGTGTACTCGGGAAAGGGCATCCGCTACCATGTTGCCCTTCCCTTTGATGTGCTTAATTTCTAACCAGTATTCTTGTAGTAGTAATGCCCACCTTGTCAGCCTCTGGTTGGAGTTTCTCATCTTGTACAAGAAAGTCAGAGGATTGTGATCTGTAAAAATGAGAACAGGCCTCGCCCCTCCTCCCACGTACACGTTGAAGTGCTTTAGGGCCATTACTATTGCCAAAGCCTTCTTTTCGGCAGTAATATAGGCACGCTGGTACTTCACGAGTTTCTTGGAGTAAAATGCGACAGGCCTATGTACCTCACTCCTTTCCTAGGCCAACATGGCTCCTATCCCTACATCACTGGCATATACATACAGAATGAACCTGGCTGTAAAATTTGGGGATATCAACACTGGGGCCTCTGTCAACAGGCTCTTCGTCTTCTCGAAAGTCTCCTGGCAGGCCTCTCCCCACTTCCATCGTGTATTCTTAGAGAGTAATTCTGTCAAAGGATGCGCTATCGTGGAAAAGTTCTTGCAGAAACCACGATAGTATCCAATCATCCCAAGATACCTGAGCAATTCCTTCCATGTCCTGGGTAATGGGTACTCTCTAATAGCTGACACCTTGTGGTCCACAGGGGTTACCTCGCCTTGACCGATGACAAAGCCTAGGAACTCTAGATGGGCTTTCCCAAACTCACTCTTGGCTAGGTTCACGGTCAGGTTAGCATCTTCCAGCCTCCTGAACATCTCCCTGAGTCGCTCTAGGTGTGTCTCCCAATCGTCGGAGTACACTACTATATCATCAATGTATACCGTGCAGCCTTCGGCTCCCCTCAGCAGTTCGTTCATCATACGTTGGAAACAACTCCCGCTGTTCTTCATCCCGAAGGGCAACACTTTATACTGATACAGTCCATCCGGCGTCACAAAAGCTGATATCTTTCTAGCCTCGGAAGTTAACGAGATTTGGTAATACCCCTTGAGCAGGTCGACCTTGGACACATATCTGGCACTACCCACCTGATCGATGCTATCACTCACCCTGGGCATGGGGTGGGAATCTGCCACAGTGATGGAGTTTACCTTCCTGCAGTCCGTACAAAAGCGGTATGTACCGTCGCTTTTCTTAACCAGCAAACACGGGGAACTCTACTCGCTGTTGCTAGGCTCGGCAATGTCATTCTCAAGAAGGTACTCTACCTCCTTCCTCATCAATTCCCGCTTCTCAGGGCTGACCCTATAAGCACTCTGTTTAATGACCCTGGCGTCCCTCACCTCTACCTTGTGCGTTACGCTCTTGTGGCGTCGGGGCAAGTCAGTAAAAAGAGAGGCATTCTCTCTCTCAACAGGTCCGTCAGGTCCGCTCTCTGTCCTCCTTCCAGGTGTTGAAGCTTGACCTCGATATTCTCCAAACTCTCCGCATTGGAGAGATGGGTGCCGTCCGCCCTGGACCATTTTCTTTCCTCTGCAGGAATTTTTTATGATTCACCTTCATGCACAAGACTACTTTCTGCTGGGGATTTCTTTGCAGTGTTCCGTCCTGCTCGGCGGCTCCTCCTTCCTCAGGGAAGAAAGGCTTCAGGCGGTCAATATGACACACCTGTGTCTTGCGAGGTCTGTCCGGCATGCTGACTTCATAGCTTACTGGACCCAACCGTCGTAGCACCTTATACGGTCCCTCAAATCGTGACTCGGTCACGCGGCTCTTCCCTGGCAGCAACACCATAACCTGGGACCCAACCTGGAACTCTCTTGGCGTAGCTTTCTTGTCATACCACTCTGACATCTTTCGCTGCGTCTCCTTCAAATGTTTTTCTGCTAGTTCCTTCGCCAAAGCGAGACACTCCTTAAATTTCTGTACATACTCGTTGACCGTTCCCACGGTCCCTCCTGGCGCCCATTGCTCTCTTAGCATGGACAGAGGACTCCGTACCTCATGTCCATATACCAGCTGGAACGGTGAGAAACCCAACGACTACACTACAGCGTTTCGTATGGTAAACTATATAGGGTACACTGCCTTATCCCACTCGCTTCTTGTTCTGCACAGAACACTCTCAGAATGGTTTTCAGTGTGGAGTGAAACCTGTCGATTGCCCCTTGCGACTGCGGTCGGTAGGGCGACGACCGAATCTGAGTAACTCCCCAATTCATCACGGTCTGTCTAAACCACTTGAACTGGAATACGCTCCCACAGTTCGTCTGGATTTCCCTGGGCATTCCCACCCAAGAGAAAAATCGCTGCAACTGCCCAGCTACACCTTTCAACGTCAAGCGTCGCATCGGGACTGCTTCCGGGAACCTTGTCGCCGCACACATGATGGTCATCAAGTAGGTATTTCTCTTTTTCGTCCGTGGCAACGGCCCTACCCCGTCGACCAACAGACGTTCAAACGCTGCCCCAAATGCAGGAACATGGACTAACAGGGTCTTCGGTATCGCGGGTACACTCTTTCCTGCCCTCTGGCAAGGTAAGCAAGTCTTACAGTGACGCCTCACATCGGCGTCCATACCCGGCCAGTAGAAATGGTCCCCTGATCTTGCATAGTCTTGGTCACTCCCAGGTGACCTGCAGAATCCACAGAGTGCGACAGATCCAGCACTGCCCCTCTGCACTGGGCCGGCAACACTACCTGGTGCCTCGTACCTAGTGATTCCTCTCTGGCCTCCATTGTCTCATCAGCATCCCATCCTGCAGATAAAAATGAGTGGCCCTCTCGGGACCAACACGTCCTCCTTTGGCCTCTCAAATCAACTCTGGGAACTCCACCTGCTGTAACTCCCCCAGGCACGCACGGTCAACCCCAAGAGAACTGGCGAGGGTCACCTGTAGCTCCCCATCCGGGTTGCCTTCGCCCTCCCCCTGCTCTCCGGGTTCCACGAAGAGGTGATCGACTCCCAGGCTGTCAGACGTCTCTTCTTCAGCCCCATCAGATCCACTCACTCCGTGCTCGTTGCACTGCCTCATACAGTGATCACAGCGCATACAGGGAACGCCACCTCGGCGATTCACTTCTCGTCCCCACGGGCGTCTAATACTCCGCCTTTCTCTCTATAGTGCTCCAAGCACTCCTCGCCCTTCATGAGGTTAGGGAGGACACATCCTCCACAGGCGTCATTCCCAAGGATGGCTTGCGCCTCCATCTTGGGCATTGATGCGCAGACCCCTACCACTAGGGTCTGGCAGCCATAATCAGAATCCAAAGTCACCTTGTGCAGGGGCATCCACACTGAGCCTCCCACAGTGGTCACAACAGCCACCCCCACACTGGTATTCTCGTAACCTTCGGGGAACAGTGTTCTACTCACCAGGGTAAAATCAGCCCCTGTGTCTCTCAATATCTTCACAGGAACGGGGTCTGCCTCCCCCATCCTTACCGTCCCCTCACACACGAACAGGTGAACTCTTTTCTCCTCACTTGGTACGGGCTCATCCCGCACGCTTTCGGCCATTTGGTCCTCCACCCGAACGAAAGCAACATTCCCCCGCTGCTTAGGGGGTTTGCATTCCCGAGCGAAGTGTCCAAATCCTCCACAGCTGTAGCAGCGGACCTTTCCTGGCGGTGACCTTTGTTACGGTGCCCTCTCCTATCTCTTTCGTTGCCTGCTATAAGAGTCATATCGACTCTCCCTGCAGGGAGAAACTTACATTATAAGTCTGTAGGTAAGGGGAAAGAGGCGCCCGGATATAAATGAAAGAGTATCCCCTACTGCAGATATGACCTTTTAGAATGGACGCCAAGCCGTGTGCGGATTGGGTGAGTCGGGTCACAGGCGACCAATCAGAGCCCGCCGTGACGTCACCGAGTACCCGGGCGGCGCCATGGTCAGATTGGACCTGACAGCGAAGGGGAGAGGACGCTCCTCTGTCAGCTCTCAAGGATTGGAGGCTAAACAGGCCTTTCTCAGTGGATTAGAACTAGCCATCGCAGCCCACCTGATATATAGGAGACCCCGCGCTTCTGGGAAGCAAAAGGAACCAAGTTGATTGAGCAGAGAAGTGCCAAACTTGGGAAAGATTCGGTGACGACGCTGGGCGGCGACGCTGGATGTGAGGGCCTGGAAGAGGTGTGGCGGGCAGGCATAGCTGTGACCGGGTCACATCCACTGAGGTTGTTAGAGGGACGACACCGTTCCTAGGGCGAGGAGCAACGCCTCGTGGAAGGAACGTGTGGGTGAATATGGTGATAAGCTCAGCGCCCATTGATGGACCAGGATTGGGATAGCTGAACCCCAGGGATTGGAGCGGCGAAGACGCGAAGGCTTCACGACACCTGAGGACCTGTGGGAACGTTCCTGGATCCCCGAGGATCGACTCAGGAAGCATAGGACCCTCACACCATCGAGGGACAGGCGTCGTGAGCCAAGATTTGTTAAGGTAGATCATTTTCCCTCCCATTACCCCTTTATGAGAGTAGGCTAGATAGGCCATTATATTCACTTATATATGTGGAAATAGGATATTAAGGCTTTAGTAGCAGAATAGGCTGCAGGGCAGCTTATGTCCAGGACTGTCAGAGAGGACAGCGTGTGTGGATGGCAGAACAGAGAAGAAGAGGTGCCGACGTAGTGAAGAGGCCCTTCTGTGAGAGAGTGTGTGACTCCTGTCTATCTGCCCAGTTGAAGGAGCCTGGAGAACGTGAGAGAAGAGTTGCTGACAATCTCCAGAGTTATTATTATTATTTTATCATTCTCTTATGTCACTTATATGTGTGATCATGTATTCTATCAGTAAATTCACACAATTTATTATTGTGTTTGAGTGTGCCTCCATTATTATCCTTATTATTATTATTATTATATTTCTCTATTGAGCATACACGAGGGTTATCATAGTACCATTTAGGGAACATCACGTTCCCTATAGAATTTCTCATTGTCTTGGGAGTAGCAACACACTGGCAACAAACAATATAATAATACACCCACTGAACTGCATTGCTGGGGTGCAGATATAATAACCCAGCTGGCGACCTTGTTGAGGAAAAGATAGAGAAGACAGGCGGGAAAGGAGTTCCTGCAACCTCTTTGTCCGGCAGGCAAGACTCAGGGAGGTCATTGTTACAAAGTAAGCCCGAGTCTTCCTTCACTCCTCCACGGGTCTAGGCCGGAATTGCTGATAGCAGTTTCCCCGTGGTTGACTGAAGGGCTTCCAGGGTGAGTCAGTGGCACCCCTTCAGTGGTGGAAGCAAAGACCTGCGGAGGTGGGCATTGCTGGTCCTCTCCTGTGGGACCAAGGAGACTCCGGTGAATCCCGGGAGTCGGAGGGGCTGAGTATTCGGCCTTTCGAGCCCCTAGCAGCCAAGTGCTAGCAGAGCCCCGGCCCACCCCCCGTGACACCTTCCACCACCACTCGCCCTGGCAACGCCTCCAGAGGCCGTTGCTCCGTGTGTCTTCCTCGCGCCTTCCAGCGTCTCTCGGCACAACAATAGATCCTGCACTTTCAGCTAGGGGCTTCTTGACTGGTTCCACAGAACCTTTCAGTTCCCTACCATCTCTACTCGAGAGGTGGGACTTGAGAGAACTCGTTCCTGTCCTCCATCCGTCCATCTTCCTATAACTACTCCCATAGCCGGAGTATACTGGCGGTCGGTGCGGTCCCTCTCTTCGTGGTCACAAGGCTTCCTCCAACATGTCAGCTCTGTCAGCAGCAGCCCTCAGGTCTTTTATGTTCGCCTCCTTGACTCTAATCCTGATCTCAGGAGAGGGCACGGACATAAATTTCTTCATGACCATTAGCCGCTTGATGTCCTCAGCTGACTTAGCTCCTTCAGAGTCCAACCACTTCAGAAATCTTCTCTCCATGTCCCTCGCCGTCTCTGCATAAGATTTACCTGGCGAACGGGTAACTTCTCGGAACCTTTTTCTGTAACACTCTGGAGACAGCTTAAAAGAATGAAGAACTGCTCTCTTCACAGCGTCATAATTGGTGCATTCCTTGAGGTCAAGCATGTTGTAAGCCTCGCGAGCTTCACTGGTGAGCCTACCCTGGACCAGCTCCACCCACTCTGCTCTTGGCCATATCTTCAAGGTAGCGACCCTCTCGAAATGGTCAAAGAAGCCCTCAGCTTCATTAGGCACAAAGACCGGTAAATCGCGCTCTCGCACCCGGCGGTCTTCCTGCTGTGGGGGTGCGAGTGGGGCTAGCCCTAGTTCAGCCCGCTTCAGCTCAACCTCCCTGTTAGCTTCAATTTCTTGCTGCTTCAGCTTGGCCTCCAGCTCGCGCTCCTCCCGTCTCAGCTGTGCTTCTCGTTCTTCACGCTTCAGCTGTGCTTCCCGTTCTTCATGCTTCAGCTGTGCTTCTGCTTCTCGTTCTTCACGCTTCAGCTGTGCTTCTGCTTCTCGTTCTTCATGCTTCAGCTGCGCTTCTTCTCTCCTCAGCTGTGCTTCTCGTTCTTCACGTTTCAGCTGTGCTTCTCTTTCTTCACGTTTCATCTGTGCTTCTTCTCTCCTCAGCTGTGCTACCAGTTGCAGCTTCATCATCTCCAGCTTGACGCTGCGCCGGCTGCCGCTGGATCCCCTACTGCTTCCAACAATGCTCAAATTCTCCCCTGCACTGGCAGGTGTCTGTCTCAATCACTCTCTCCTTTCAATGGACTCAATAGCACAAAGTAATGGAGGGATAATACAAACACGGAGGTGGTTTTGTATTTTACTAAAAAGATTAAAGTATTATAACTCTGGATCAGCAACAAGGCAAAGAAATACATGAGCAGCTCTCATTCCCTATTCATAAATCTGGAACACTACGCGATGGCAACACTCCCAACAGTCGCGCATTCTCACACTCCAATTTCAATGTTATCGAACGTTTGGCAACTCGCGAGATGCCACGCCCACTCACTCTGCTCACTGTACTTTCGTTCTGCTCGCTGTCTGCTCACTATCTGGCATGAAGCGCCTATTATCCCTTCATGATCACAGTATGTCACAGTACTGGCATAAACACAGTAAATCACTTTACACATGAAAATACTATTTCAATAACTCCAGCATATATATAGATCACTTCATCAATATTTATAATAATAAGGTAATACTGGGCACACAGCCTTACGCTAATAAATTGTACACACACACACACACTATATATATATATATATATATATATATATATATATATAATATATAATATATATATATATATATATATATATATATATATATATATATATATATATATATAACTGAAAACTCACACCCCAGAAGTGACTCGAACCCATACTCCCAGGAGCAACGCAATTGGTATGTACAGGGACGCCTTAAACCACTTGACCATCACGACCGGACATAAGGAAGTGATAGCCGAGGCTATATGAACCACTTCCCCGCCGGCACTCGGATGGTAATCTTGGGCATAGCATTTTATCAAATCACCTCATTTTTTGGGGCAACACGTGAGGAACACAAATGCAAACAAGCCTGAATGGTCCCCAGGACTAGATACAACTGAAAACTCACACCCCAGAAGTGACTCGAACCCATACTCCCAGGAGCAACGCAACTGGTTGTTGCTCCTGCCAGTTGCATTGCTCCTGGGAGTATGGGTTCGAGTCACTTCTGGGGTGTGAGTTTTCAGTTTCAGAGTTTTCGACATATATATATGCATATATATATATATATATTATATAATTATATATATATATATATATATATATAATATATATATATATATATATATATATATATATATATATATATGTCGTACCTAGTAGCCAGAACGCACTTCTCAGCCTACTATGCAAGGCCCGATTTGCCTAATAAGCCAACTTTTCATGAATTAATTGTTTTACGACTACCTAACCTACCTAATCTAACCTAACATAAACTTTTTCGGCTACCTAACATAACCTAAACTATAAAGATAGGTTAGGTTAGGTTAGGTAGGGTTGGTTAGGTTCGGTCATATATCTACGTTAATTTTAACTCCAATAAAAAAAATTGACCTCATACATAATGAAATGGGTAGCTTTATCATTTCATAAGAAAAAAGAATAGAAAATATATTATTCAGGAAAAACTTGGCTTATTAGGCAAATCGGGCCTTGCATAGTAGACTGAGAAGTGCGTTCTGGCTACTAGGTACGACATAATATATATATATATATATATATATATATATATATATTATATATATATATATAAAGTTGAATTGAAAGTCCTGGTTCTGGCTCTCGACTCGTTGTTGGGAACACTTCCACACACACACTGATGCTCTTTCCAGGAACCCAACCAACACCCAAATACGCGTCTTCTCCGTGCTGCTCTCCTCTGCAGGCTCCGTGCTCCTCCACAACCTCTTGAAGGGTGGAGTGGGTCTCCTGGCCATCGACTTCTCCTCACAACTACGTCTGCAGTCCTTTCTCTCAGCTGCAGTCGCTCATATCCCAGTTAGTTCGTTCTTCTCCTTCCTCACGGTGAATTGGCCCAGCCGCTACGTCATCACCCAACTGGTGAAGCTGTCAGTCGTCCGATGTCAATGCCCAGAATTCACTCATGCTAAGCACCTGTCACTGGAGCACTTGTTGCTCATTTCCCATCAATTCCTTCTTCTGTCCGACTCACGGAGTTTAGGAAAACCTCACAGGGTGCTTGCAGACCATTGGTGATGCGTATATCCACCAGAGAGGGGCAAAAACTGTCAGACTGACAGGACCCCCCCTTTCGCACGTCCGACCTGTGCGAAAGGTCGCACGTCGTGTCAAACTCCTGGCACTACGAGGCGTGCTGCCTGGACCCTCCTGCCACTCGTGACGTCATACTTGCCAGGGGCGTTTCTTATGGCTCCCTTTGCCACGTCACCGTACTTGACCAATCCGGTGCCACTGACGTCATATCGTCTTGGCGGGAAAATGTTGGGGCTGGTGCCATCTTGGCGTCCAAAAGGGCCTAAGCCACTGGCCTAAACACTCTTCTTTAACTAATTTCTCGATAATGGGAGGACACTTCATGCTCCCATATATGTCAAACTGTTCCATGGAACGCAGAGAACGTTCGGGTAAAGTAGATATGACTCTTACAGCTGGCGTGGGGAAATATAAGGGGGGGAACACCGTCACAATATATATATATATATATATATATATATATAATATATATATATATTATATATATTATATATATAGATATATATACATATATATATGTTGTGGTATATGTCGTACCTAGTAGCCAGAACTCACTTTTGGCCTACTACGCAAGGCCCCATTTGCCTAATAATCCAAGTTTTCCTGAATTAAATATTTTTTCTCTGATTTTTTTCTTATGAAATGATAAAGCTACCCATTTCATTATGTATGAGGTCAATTTTTTTATTGGAGTAAAAATTAACGTAGATATATGACCAAACCTAACCAACCCTACCTAACCTAACCTAACCTATCTTTATAGTTAGGTTAGGTTAGGTAGCCTAAAAGTTAGGTTAGGTTGGTTAGGTAGGTTAGGTAGTCGAAAAATAATTATTCATGAAAACTTGGCTTTATATATATATAATATATATATATATATATATAATATATATATATATAATATATATATATATATATATATATATATATATATGTCGTACCTAGTAGCCAGAAGTCACTTTTTGGCCTACTATGCAAGGCCGAGTTGCCTAATAGCCAAGTTTTCCTGAATAATATATTTTCTCAAATTTTTTTCTTATGAAAGATAAAGCTAAATACCCATTTCATTATGTATGAGGTCAATTTTTTTTCATTGGAGTTAAAATTAACGTAGATATATGACCAAACAAACCTAACCAACCCTACCTAACCTAACCTAACCTATCTTTACAGGTTAGGTTAGGTTAGGTAGCTGAAAAAGGTAGGTTGGTTAGGTTAGGTAGGTTAGGTAGTCGAAAAACAATAATTCACGAAAACTTGCCTATTAGGCAATCGGGCCTTGCATAGTAGGCTGACAAGTGCGTTCTGGCTACTAGGTACGACATATATATATATATATATATATATATATAATATATATATATATATATTTATATATATATATTAGATATATATATATTATATATATTATATATGTCGTACCTAGTAGCCAGAACGCACTTCTCAGCCTACTATGCAAGGACCGATTTGCCTAATAAGCCAAGTTTTCTGAATTAATATATTGTCACAATTTTTTTTCTTATGAAATGATAAAGCTACCCATTTCATTATGTATGAGGTAAATTTTTTTTATTGGAGTTAAAATTAACGTAGATATATGACCGAACCTAACCAACCCTACCTAACCTAACCTAACCTAACCTATCTTTATAGGTTAGGTTAGGTTAGGTAGCCGAAAAAGTTAGGTTAGGTTAGTTTAGGTAGGTTAGGTAGTCGAAAAATAATTAATTCATGAAAACTTGGCTTATAGGCAAATCGGGCCTTGCATAGTAGGCTGAGAAGTGCGTTCTGGCTACTAGTACGACATATATTATATATATATATATTATATATATATATATATATATATATATATATATATATATATATATATATATATATTTATATATATATATATATATATATATATATATATATAATATATATAATTATATTATATTATATATATATATGTCGTACCTAGTAGCCAAAACGCACTTCTCGGCCTACTATGCAAGGCCCAATTTGCCTATTAGGCCAAGTGATTTTCTTTATTTTAAATAAATTGTTTCCATTTGTTATTTGAATTATTATTATATTATATTAAGCCCATAATTTATTGACTTAGTTGTGATAGTTTAGGTTAGTGTGAAGATAGCTTGGCTAGGTAGCGTTGGTTAGGTTTGGTCATATTTTACGTTAGTTTTAACTCAAATTTAAACAAATTAACTCATACATAATGAAATGGACACATTTATCATTTCATAAGAAAAAATGTAGAAAATTTATACATATTTAGTAAAACTTGGCTTATTAGGCAATCGGGCCTAGCATAGTAGATTCAGTACTGCATTCTTGCTACTAGGTACAACACAATATATATATATTGTCACGGGAGTGGGCCGGGGCTCTGCTAGCACTCGGCTGCTAGGGGCTCGAAAGGCCGAATACTCAGCCCCTCTGACTCCCGGGGTTCACCGGGGTCTCCTTGGTCTGGTTGATACCTGGTTGATGGGGTTCTGGGAGTTCTTCTACTCCCCAAGCCCGGCCCAAGGCCAGGCTCGACTTGTGAGAGTTTGATCCACCAGGCTGTAGCTTGGAGCGGCCCGCAGAGCCACATACCCACCACAGCCCGGCTGATCTGGGACTTCTCTTAGGAAACAGTCCAGTTTTTCTCTGAAGATGTCACGGTTGTTCCTGCAATATTTCTTATAGTCGCTGGGAGGACTTGAACAACCGCGGACCTCTGATGTTTATACAGTGCTCTCTGATTGTGCCTATGGCACCTCTGCTCTTCACTGGTTCAATCTTGCATTTTCTTCCATATCGTTCACTCCAGTACGTTGTTATTTTTACTGTGTAGATTTGGGACCTGGCCCTCCAGTGTTTTCCCCTGAAATAAGGAGGAATACAGAGAACATATACGCACGCATAGAGTGAGATAAAACACCTAAATTATTGGGATCGTCTCAAAGCTCTCCAAATGTACCTCTCTAGAAAGGAGCGAGAGAGATACCAAAAATATACACGT
>WNGS01013126.1:0-17229 GCA_020271785.1 Procambarus virginalis
TGTGTGTGTCTTTATATGTATATGGATATAGTATATATGGAAGCTGTCAGAATTACTTTCACCTTTGTAAATGCCATTAATGACACTATGTAAAAGACACATCGAACACTTTATGTAGGGCATACGTAATCTGTGTATCTATGTATTTACGTATGTAGGTTAGCTTAGCATTTTAAAAGCACCGAATCATCTTCTGTGGTTGATGTTCAATAAACCCTTGAACTATATGTGTCTACTACTACTACTTCTAGTTGTACTACTAGTACAGTACTAGTACTACTGCTACTAGTACTACTACTACTACTACTACTACTACTAGTTGTCTACTAATACTAGTACTACTAGTATGTGCTGTCAATCATATTTACTAATCAATAGAGTCAGGCAGAGTGCCAGAGTTTTGGAAAGTTGCTAATGTGATACCAGTTTTTAAGAAAGGAGATAGATCACTTGCGTCTAACTATCGACCAATTAGCCTAACGTCTATTGTGGGAAAGTTACTCGAATCTATAATAGCAAATAAAATTCGTCTCATCTTGAAAAACATAAATTAATAATTGAGTCGCAACATGGTTTATAAAATGGCCGTTCATGTTTAACAAATTTGTTATCTTTTATTCTAGCATAGTTGAGGCAGTTGATAGTGGTAAGGATTGTGATGTTGTGTACCTTGACTTTAGCAAAGCTTTTGATACAGTGCTACATGAAAGACTGATTAAAAAGATAGAGGCTCATGATATTGGGGGTGCTATATTAAGCTGGATTAGGGCATGGCTATACCAAAGAAACAGAGAGTTAGTATAAATGGAGTCAAGTCAGAGTGAGAAAATGTTGTAAGTGGAGTGCCTCAAGGCTCTGTCTTGGGACCTCTGTTGTTATAATATATATAAATGATTTAGATTCAGGTTTGAGTAGCAACATTTGCAATTTGCCGATGATACGAAAATCGGCAGGGAAATTAATTCGGAGGAGGACTCACTATCACTTCAAGTTGATCTAGATAGGGTTTTTAAATGGTCAAGGATTGGCAGATGCAGTTTAATGCTGATAAATGTAAAGTTCTGAGGCTAGGTAACGATGATAGAGTTACAAGATACGAGCTAGATGGTGTTGAGATTGCGAAGTTGGATTGCGAAAGGATCTGGGAGTTATGTTAGTAAGAATTTAAAACAAAAGGATCAATGCATGAATGTTCATAATAAGGCAAATCGGACATTCGGATTTATTAATCGCAGCGTTAGTAACAAGACACCTGGTGTGGTTCTCAAGCTATATCTTGCTCTAGTTAGGCCCCATTTAGATTATGCACTTCAGTTTTGTCCGCCATATTATAGAATGGATATAAATTCACTTGAACGTGTCCAGCGTAGGATCTTCTTCTTGAGAAGATTTCGGGGCTTTTTTTTTTTTAGTGTCCCCGCGCCCGGTCCTCGACCAGGCCTCCACCCCCCAGGAAGCAGCCCGTGACAGCTGACTAACACCCAGTACCTATTTTACTGCTAGGTAACAGGAGCATAGGGTGAAGAAACTCTGCCCAATGTTTCTCGCCGGCGCCTGGGATCGAACCTATTGACTTAGGATGACTAAGTTAATTCCCCAATTAGAAATCTTTCATATGAAGAAAGATTAACTAAACTTAAGTGCATTCACTGGAAAGGCGAAGAGTTTAGGGGTGACATGATGGAGGTTTACAAGTGGATGAATGGACATAACAAAGGGGATATTATAGGGTATTAAAAGTATCAACACAAGACAGAACACGAAACAATGGTTATAGATAGTAGCTGCCTTGTAGGGCCAATAGGCCTTCTGCAGTTACCTTGTTCTTATGTTCTTATGTTCTAACTGTTTAGAAATGTAAAAAAAAGAGATAAGGAAAGCAAAAGAAACAACGAAGTTCGCATAGCAGGGCAAGGGAAGACAAATCCTAAATGGTTTTTTCATTTATATCGAACTAAGACTAGGGAAAGGATAGGTCCATTAAAAACTGAGACAGGTCCAATAACGGATAATGACGAGGAGATGAGTAGTATTTTTAGTAAATATTTTATATCAGTATTACTAAAGAGGAACTTAACAATATGGTTTCAGCCGAACAAATATATGGGGTGGGGACAAGGACAGGTTGACTAGTTTAGCAGTTACCAGGGAGGATGTAATTAAACAATTAGTAAAACTAAGAACATAAGAACAAAGGCCTGCAGAAGGCCTATTGGCCCATACGAGGCAGCTCCTATTATAACCACCCAATCAACTATATACATGTCCAACCCATGCTTGAAACAATCGAGGGACCCCACCTCCACAATGTTACGCGGCAATTGGTTCCACAAATCAACAACCCTGTTACTGAACCAGTATTTACCCAAGTCTTTCTAAATCTAAACTTATCCAATTTATACCCATGTTTCGCGTTCTGTCCTGTGTTGATACTTTTAATACACTATAATATCCCCTTTATTTTGTCCATTCATCCACTTGTAAACCTCTATTATGTCACCCTAACTCTTCTTCCTTCCAGTGAATGCAACTTAAGCTTTGTTAATCTTTCTTCATATGAAAGATTTCTAATTTGGGAATTAACTTGGCATCCTACCTGACACTTCAAGTGAATTATATCCATTCTATATATGCACCAAAACTGAACTGCATAATCTAACTGTGGCTACAGAGCAAGATATAGCTTGAGAACCACACCAGGTGTCTGTTACTAACGCTGGGCGATTAATAAATCCGAGTGTCCGATTTGCCTTATGTTACGAATCTTGTTAAGATCCTCTCATTACTCTTAATTATTGTATTACTGTATTGTCTTATTCTCTAATTATTATAGCATCCAGTTGTATGATATGAGATTTTGTATGTTATATGATATATATTATAGCATGTATTAGTGTGCTTGAGTTGCATATTATTGTATGAGGCTTTCGTGTTACAATTCTCATGTGTTTCTCTGTGGGGGTTGATCAGGTTGGATATGTGACTAGCGTGGGAAAGTGTTGTCAAGCGAGTGTTTATGATTTAACCTTGATTTATAACTCCTATTTATTTGTCTGTAAATGCTATTGTATAAATTAATGTAATTGTGTACTCTTATGATTAATAATGTCTTGATATTTAGTACTACCATTTATTATTAGTAATTCCACAATGTTATGTGGATAGTTAGTTGATTTGTTAGTAGACGCTTGGCCTGTGGACCAACGCGTGGGTCAGTAGCGTGGTGGCTGTGGTCGAGTGAAGACATGTATTAAGTTAAGTCCTTGATTTGTATATTTAGTCATTCAAAGTTTTTATTTCCTGGTCAGATGATATTGTATTCTCTCAATTAAGTTTTTTAAGTGCTATTGATATTGCTCATTGCTCGATAAGGATTTTATTTTAATTTGCATGCTGATAAATATTTCTGGCTTTATTACGTACCATTTAATTGTTATGTTTGTCCCCCTTAGCATAAATATATTGTTCCCCATTTTATGCAGTGCTTTATCTTATACCCCTAGACTTATATTATAAAGGCCGATTTTAAATCTTTTATGTACACTGCTGGGAGAAGAACCTTATTTAGTCTCAGGGTGGTAACAAATGGAGGCCTGTGTCCGGGATCTTATACCATTAATTCCCTGTAATGTTTGTACAATTAACAGTGCTAATTATTAATAGCAATTGCCTTCCTAGGTACTCTGTGATTATCTAGTGACGCCTAATCAAGCCTGTGTAATTATCTGTTCAATCTGAGCTGCTGTGAAAACTTTTCAACGCTTCACGATTTGAGGTAAGTGTTCAGCTTGTGCCAGGGGCCAAGCATAATTTTCAGTGTTGTTTCAAGTGTAAGTTGTGATTATTGAGCCAACCATGGAGGATCAGGTTGTTGCGCTGGTAGATCAGCCAAATTTTGGTAAAATTAAAGACTTAAAGAAGTCTGGTTTGTTGTTGCTGGCTGATAAATTGAACCTAGCAGTTTCCAGTAAAATGTTGAAAGCTCAAGTGTTAAGAGTTATTGTCACACACTTGGTGGAAGAGGAGAGACTTGACGAAGAGTGTTTAGGAGAGTTAGACGAAGAGTCAGTGACAAGGTGGCAATCTTAAAGTTGGAGTTGGAGACTAAATTAGAAATGGCTAGGCTGGAAGCAGACAAGCAGAGGCTGGAAGCAGATAAGGAGAGGTTGCAGTTGCAGAACCAGCAAAAACAACTTGAATTGGAAGCAGATAAGGAAAGGTTGGAGTTGCAGAACCAGACAAGACACCTCGAGTTGGAGGCTCAGTACAACTAGCAGAGCAGCAGACTAAACAACTCGAAATTCAGCAGAGTATGGCTGAAAATAATAACAGGTTAGAACAGCAGAGGATTGCGGCAGGTTTGGGTGACACTAGTAATAATCCAGAGAGTACAAATAGTTCTTCTAAGTACAGTAAACGTGTAGATTTGCCTAAGTTTAATGAAGAAGATCCAGAAATATTTTTCTTGCATTTTGAGAAACTAGCAGTCAGCATGAATTGGCCTGTAGATCAATGGGTTAGCATATTACAAGGACAATTTAAGGGTAAAGCTCAAGAGGTATTTGCATCATTGCCTGCTGAGAATTCTTTCGATTTTAAATTTGTTCAGCAAAGTATTTTAAATGCTACCAGCAGATCCCAGAGGCACATAGAATAAAATTCAGAAGTTTAAAAAGAGCACAGGACCAGACTATTTCTGATTTTGTAAGAGTAAAATTAAATCACTTTAACAGATGGATTAAAGCACTTAATATTACAGAGTTTGAGACTTTGAGAGACCTCATAGTAACTGAGGAAGTAATGGGATGTCTACCAGAGAAATTAGCTTTGTTTATGGCTGAAAATAAGCAAACCAATGATCTTATAAAATTAGCCAAGCTAGCTGATGAGCATGAACTACTTACTAAAGTGCCTTTTAGAGCACCCATTAATCATTTCAATGTTAAAACTAATCATTATGCTCATAAACAACATGTTTTCCAGACTCGACCAGCTACTTCACCTTCTCCCCTTAACCCTTCTCCTGTAAAGCCTAAATCTGAGAAACAACCGACAGGGTTGTCAACCTTAAGTAATGTAGTGAATAAGCCTGCAGTGGGTTCGGCTATTCCGACCACTAGCAGGTATTGCACGCATTGCAGGAGAAGAGGTCATGTGGTAAATTCATGTTATGCTTTGCACCCAGAGTTGAGACCAACTGGTCTAATATTGAGTAGGGGTTTGCAAACCATTAATGCCAATGTTGCTTCAGTCATGCCCAAGTGGATGACTAATTTTGATCCATACCTACATTCGGGAACCCTATTATGTACTAGTGGAACCTGGAAACCAGTCCAGTTGTTAAGGGACACTGGTGCTTCCCAGTCTTTAATTTCTCGCCGTGTTCTTACTGATGTTAGCACAGAAGACACTGGAGAGGTAGTGTTATTGCAGGGACTTGGAGGGCTCATCCAGCGTGTACCATTAATTAAGGTTAACCTGAATTCTTCTATTACACCAGGTTGGTGCACTGTAGCAGTCAGTGAGCAGTTGCCCATTCCTGGGATTGATATAATTGTAGGTAATGACTTCGATAAATGTAAATTTAGTGGGACCGATTGTCCTGTTATGTATACTAAACCTAATGCAGTACTGGCTCAACCAGATGAGGATGATGGTGTCATTTATCCAGCCTGTGTTGTGACCAGATCCATGGGTAAGCAGAATGTGGTAAGTCCTGCTACTACCAAGGTGGATGTTCTCGAGGCCAGGACCCCTTCAGACAGGGAGGTGGAGGTGGACCTTGAAGATACATTTATAGCTCACGTGGATGTCGAGAGTGAGGCCGGTGCCAAAGCCCTAATTTATTCTGACCCAGATGGTCTGGAAGATGTGGCCCAGGTACCACTTCCTTGCCCGCTCGCTCCAGTTGTAGAGTTCCAGACCTTGCGTAAGTTACAGAGTACTGATCCCAGTCTAGCTGAGTGTTATGCAGAAGCAGCCGACTCCATCGATACTTTGGAGGAGAGTACGGGTTGTTATTTCAAGGATCAATGTCTGATGAGAAGATGGAGACCATCAGGAACTCCCTCATCAGAGGATTGTGAGTTTAACACCCAGCTCGTTGTGCCAACAGAGTATCGGGAGCAGGTATTGCAAGCTGCTCATGATGACCTGATGGGAGGCCATCAAGGTATTACCAGTATGTATCATAAGATCTGTAAACTTTTTTATTGGCCGAAACTTAAAAAAGATGTGGTCAGATATTGCCACAACTGTGTTGTGTGTCAGACTGTTGGTAAGCCTAATCAGACTGTGCCACGAGCACCATTATATCCTATTGTAGTGCCAGAGGAGCCATTTACTCATGTGGTACTGGATTGTGTCGGACCTTTACCCCGTACAAAATCCGGAAATATGTATATGTTCACTATTTTATGTATGACCACCAGGTTCCCTGAAGCGTATGCTTTACGTAATATTAGAGCTTCTACTATTATCAGGCAGTTGGAACGATTTTTTTCACTTTTTGGGATGCCCCGTGTAATTCAAACTGATAATGGGAGTAATTTTTGTTCCACCATCTTTAAAAATTTCTGTAGCAGTTTTGGTATAAAACACAATTTTTCAAGTCCTTACCATCCTCAGAGTCAAGGGGGAATCGAGCGGTTCCACCAAACTCTCAAGAAAATGTTGAAGGCACTGGGGAAGATTCACCCAGACATTGGGATGAGAATCTGCCATTTGTTTTATTTGCGGCTAGAGATGGATTGCACAGTGCACTAGGTTGTTCTCCATTCGAGCTTGTATTCGGACATCAGGTGAGAGGACCTTTAAAGATGTTATTTGAGAAAATGTTAGGAGATGTTACAGCCAGGCAGAGTGAGCGTTACCTGACGGATGTCAAGAGCAAGCTGTCCAGAACGAGGGAGTTGGCCTTACGACATCTAGGTGAACAACAACAGGTAATGAAGCAGAAACATGACCAGAGGTTCAAGGCCAAACTCAGAGTTTTTGAGCCAGGAGATTTGGTATTGGTCTTGAAGCCTCGTATGGGTACGTCTATGTCTAATAAATTCGCAGGACCGTATCAAGTAGTCAAACGTCTTGGGGAGGTTACTTACAAGGTTTGCCATCCCAAGCAGAAACGACAGACCATGAGTGTACATGTAAACCGGTTGAAGGCTTATTGTGGGCCTAGTATTGTGGCTTGTTGTGTTGCTGAGGAGGAAATTCCTGAAGAGTCGAGTGTTGCTGAGGAAGATAGTAATATTTGTTTGTCTAATTCCAGTAGTTCCGGAGAAGAATTGTTGAGTCATTTGCAGGAGGAGGAGAGAGAGCAGAGTTCCAGGATCTTTTGGAGGTGTCTTCTAGCTTGTTTGGGGAGGTCCCCACTCAAACTTCTCTCATTACTCATGATATCACCCTGACAAATGTGACTCCAATTCGGTTGCACCCTTATCGAGTGACACCCGAGAAACGTCGTATCATCCAGGAGGAGGTTGATTATCTTCTTCGACATGGGTTCATTAGACCCAGTCAGAGTTCCTGGAGTTCGCCATGCCTATTAGTACCAAAGCCAGAAGATAAGTGGAGATTAGTAGTGGATTATAGAAAACTCAACCAGGTTACTATCGTTGATGTTTATCCGTTACCTTTATTAGAAGAATGTGTTGATACTATAGGTCATGCCAACTTTGTATCTAAATTAGACTTATCTAAGGGTTATCATCAGATACCTCTTACAGATTTTGCCAGGGAAGTGACAGCATTTATCACTCCTGATGGAGCTTACGAGTTTAACGTGATGCCTTTTGGGTTACGGAATGCCCCAGCCACGTTTCAGAAATTAATGAACTCTTTGTTGAAGGATGTGCCAGACTGTAGGGCATATCTGGATGACATTGTGATTTTCAGTAAGAATTGGGTAGATCATATGTCTAGTTTAAAGAAATTGTTTCATATATTGCAACATGCTAATTTGACTGTCAATATGAAGAAATGTAGTTGGGCTAAAGGAACCATAGTGTATTTAGGACATGAGGTCGGACAAGGAAGGATAGTCCCATTGCACGATAAGATTCAGGCAATTGTGGAGTACCCAGTCCTAACTAATAAGAAGTCTGTGCAAAGATTTATTGGAATGTGTGCGTATTATAGGAGGTATTGTAAAAACTTTTCTATTGTTGCTGCACCCATAACAAATCTTTTAAGGAAACAGGTAAAATTTAAGTGGACGCAGGAGTGTCAGAACTCTTTTCAGAAGTTGAAAGGAATTCTCTCTACTTCACCTGTGTTAGCTAGTCCACAGTATAATAAACCTTTTATTCTTCACATAGACGCTTCAGATGTAGGAGCAGGTGCTGTTTTGTTCCAAGTAGGACCAGATGAGTTAGAACATCCTGTTTATTATTTTTCACGTAAGTTTGACAGAACACAAATTAATTACTCTGTAGTTGAGAAAGAAGCACTTTGTTTAATACTAGCAGTGAAGAAATTTGAGACATATTTGTCAGGAAATGAAGTAGTAGTATATACAGATCATAATCCATTGACATTCATCAACTCTATGAAGTGTAAAAACCAGAGAATACTAAGATGGTCTTTGATTCTGCAAGAATTCAATATTGTAATTCGTCATATTCCTGGGAGGCAAAATGTTATTGCTGATGCCTTATCCAGAGGTTTTCCTGTTGCAGTGCCATAATCTGTAGTGTTCTTTATTCATAAGATGTATGTAATTTTGTATTTTTTTTACTGTGTGAAATTTCATTGCTTTGTACTTGATTTAGTTAAGTATTTTCATGTGGTGAAAATTTTTCATGTGTTAATTCATGCAGTCAAAAAAATTAAATCAACCTTCAGTTAATTTCATTTTTTCTTAGGGGACGGGAGGGATGTTACGAATCTTGTTAAGATCCTCTCATTACTCTTAATTATTGTATTACTGTATTGTCTTATTCTCTAATTATTATAGCATCCAGTTGTATGTTATGAGATTTTGTATGTTATATGATATATATTATAGCATGTATTAGTGTGCTTGAGTTGCATATTATTGTATGAGGCTTTCGTGTTACAATTCTCACGTGTTTCTCTGTGGGGGTTGATCAGGTTGGATATGTGACTAGCGTGGGAAAGTGTTGTCAAATTCTTAAAAAGTGTTGAAAATTGTCAAAGTGTTGAAAATTCTTACTAATTATAACTCCCAGATCCCTTTCGCAATCCGACTTCGCAATCTCAACACCATCTAGCTCGTATCTTGTAACTCTATCATCATTACCTAGCCTCAGAACTTTACATTTATCAGCATTAAACTGCATCTGCCAGTTCTTTGACCATTTCAAAACCCTATCTAGATCAACTTGAAGTGATAGTGAGTCCTCCTCCGAATTAATTTCCCTACCGATTTTCGTATCATCGGCAAGTTTGCAAATGTTGCTACTCAAACCTGAATCTAAATCATTTATATATATTATAAACAACAGAGGTTCCAGGACAGAGCCTTGAGGCACTCCACTTACAACATTTTCCCACTCTGACTTGACTCCATTTATACTAACTCTCTGTTTCCTTTGGTATAGCCATGCCCTAATCCAGCTTAATATAGCACCCCCAATACCATGAGCCTCTATCTTTTTAATCAGTCTTTCATGTGGCACTGTATCGAAAGCTTTGCTAAAGTCAAGGTACACAACATCACAATCCTTACCACTATCAACTGCCTCAACTATGCTAGAATAAAAAGATAACAAATTTGTTAAACATGAACGGCCATTTGTAAAACCATGTTGCGACTCAATTATTAATTTATGTTTTTCAAGATGAAGACGAATTTTATTTGCTATTATAGATTCGAGTAACTTTCCCACAATAGACGTTAGGCTAATTGGATCGATAGTTAGACGCAAGTGATCTATCTCCTTTCTTAAAAACTGGTATCACATTAGCAACTTTCCAAAACTCTGGCACTCTGCCTGACTCTATTGATTTATTAAATATGATTGACAGTGGGTCACAAAGCTCCTCTTTGCATTCTTTCAGCACTCTGGCAAACACTTCATCCGGCCCTGGGGATTTGTTTGGTTTGAGTTTTACTATTTGTTTAAGAACATCCTCCCTGGTAACTGCTAAACTCGTCAACCTGTCCTCGTCCCCACCCACATAGACTTGTTGGGCTGAAGGCATATTGTTAAGTTCCTCTTTAGTAAATACAGATACAAAATATTTATTAAAAATAATACTCATCTCTTCATCACTATCTGTTATTTGACCTAAGAACATAAGAACAAAGGCAACTGCAGAAGGCCTATTGGCCCATACGAGGCAGCTCCTATTTATAACCACCCAATCTCACTCATATACATGTCCAACGCATGCTTGAAACAATCGAGGGACCCCACCTCCACAATGTTACGCGGCAATTGGTTCCACAAATAAGAACATAAGAACATAAGAACAAAGGCAACTGCAGAAGGCCTATTGGCCCATACGAGGCAGCTCCTATTTATAACCACCCAATCCCACTCATATACATGTCCAACCCATGCTTGAAACAATCGAGGGACCCCACCTCCACAATGTTATGCGGCAATTGGTTCCACAAATCAACAACCCTGTTGCTGAACCAGTATTTACCCAAGTCTTTCCTAAATCTAAACTTATCCAATTTATACCCATTGTTTCGCGTTCTGTCCTGTGTTGATACTTTTAATATCCTATTAATATCCCCTTTGTTATGTCCAGTCATCCACTTGTAAACCTCTATCATGTCACCTAACTCTTCGCCTTTCCAGTGAATGCAATTTTAGCTTTGTTAATCTTTCTTCATATGAAAGATTTCTAATTTGCGGAATTAACTTAGTCATCAGCAATAATGGAGGGTTTGGTGAGGGAGTTGGTGAGTCTGGTTGGAGCTCTGAGGACAGAGCTGGATTCGTTGCGGGAGGAGGTAAGGCAGCTTAAGCAACGACAGGATGAAGCAAAGAAGGAGACCGGCATTAGGGAGACCCCGTCTTGGCATATTGTAAAAGACAGGGGTCTTAAGAAGACCTTGGCAAAAAAGACACCTAATACCATAAAGATTACAAACGCATTTGATGTGTTGGAGGACGAGTGCTGTGGTGAACCTATGGTTCAGCGTGGAGGTAAGGGCATAGCGGCGAGGAACATTGAACATAAGAACATAAGAACAACATAAGAACAAAGGCAGCTGCAGAAGGCCTATTGGCCCATACGAGGCAGCTCCTATTTATAACCACCCAATCCCACTCATATACATGTCCAACCCATGCTTGAAACAATCGAGGGACCCCACCTCCACAATGTTACGCGGCAATTTGTTCCACAAATCAACAACCCTGTTACTGAACCAGTATTTACCCAAGTCTTTCCTAAATCTAAACTTATCCAATTTATACCCATTGTTTCGCGTTCTGTCCTGTGTTGATACTTTCAATACCCTATTAATATCCCCTTTGTTATGTCCATTCATCCACTTGTAAACCTCTATCATGTCACCCCTAACTCTTCGCCTTTCCAGTGAATGCAAATTAAGCTTTGTTAATCTTTCTTCATATGAAAGATTTCTAATTTGGGGAATTAACTTAGTCATCCTACGCTGGACACGTTCAAGTGAATTTATATCCATTCTATAATATGGCGACCAAAACTGAACTGCATAATCTAAATGGGGCCTAACCAGAGCAAGATATAGCTTGAGAACCACACCAGGTGTCTTGTTACTTACGCTGCGATTAATAAATCCGAGTGTCCTATTTGCCTTATTACGAACATTTATGCATTGATCCTTTTGTTTTAAATTCCTACTAATCACAACTCCCAGATCCCTTTCGCAATCCGACTTCGCAATCTCAACACCATCTAGCTCGTATCTTGTAACTCTATCATCATTACCTAGCCTCAGAACTTTACATTTATCAGCATTAAACTGCATCTGCCAGTCCTTTGACCATTTCAAAACCCTATCTAGATCAACTTGAAGTGATAGTGAGTCCTCCTCCGAATTAATTTCCCTACCGATTTTCGTATCATCGGCAAATTTGCAAATGTTGCTACTCAAACCTGAATCTAAATCATTGATATATATTATAAACAACAGAGGTCCCAGGACAGAGCCTTGAGGCACTCCACTTACAACATTTTCCCACTCTGACTTGACTCCATTTATACTAACTCTCTGTTTCCTTTGGTATAGCCATGCCCTAATCCAGCTTAATGTAGCACCCCCAATACCATGAGCCTCTATCTTTTTAATCAGTCTTTCATGTGGCACTGTATCGAAAGCTTTGCTAAAGTCAAGGTACACAACATCACAATCCTTACCACTATCAACTGCCTCAACTATGCTAGAATAAAAGATAACAAATTTGTTAAACATGAACGGCCCTTATAAAAACCATGTTGCGACTCAATTATTAATTTATGTTTTTCAAGATGAAGACGAATTTTATTTGCTATTATAGATTCGAGTAACTTTCCCACAATAGACGTTAAGCTAATTGGTCGATAGTTAGACGCAAGTGATCTATCTCCTTTCTTAAAAACTGGTATCACATTAGCAACTTTCCAAAACTCTGGCACTGTGCCTGACTCTATTGATTTATTAAATATGATTGACAGTGGGTCACAAAGCTCCTCTTTGCATTCTTTCAGCACTCTGGCAAACACTTCATCCGGCCCTGGGGATTTGTTTGGTTTGAGTTTTACTATTTGTTTAAGAACATCCTCCCTGGTAACTGCTAAACTCGTCAACCTGTCCTCGTCCCCACCCACATAGACTTGTTGGGCTGAAGGCATATTGTTAAGTTCCTCTTTAGTAAATACAGATACAAAATATTTATTAAAAATACTACTCATCTCTTCATCACTATCTGTTATTTGACCTGTCTCAGTTTTTAATGGACCTATCCTTTCCCTAGTCTTAGTTCGATATAACTGACTTTTTTGCATTTTACTTAGTTCTTTCCTTATCTCTTTTTTAACATTTCTAACTAGTTGTACGAATTCCTGTTCTAAAGTGACCTCCCCATTTTTAATCCTCTTGTACCAAGCTCTCTTTTTACCTATAAGATTCTTCAAATTCTTTGTTATCCACTTTGGGTCATTAGTAATCGATCTATTCAATTTGTGTGGTATACTACGTTCCTGTGCTTTGTTTAGAATATTCTTAAATACGTTATAAATTGAATCTACATCGAAATCCCCATTTACATCACCTATCGCTGGGTTCATGTCTCGCTCCAAGACCGGCCCACACCCCATACCCAAGACTTTCCAATCAATTTGACCCAAAAAATTTCTTAGGCTATTAAAATCAGCTTTTCGAAAATCTGGCACTTTAACAGAATTTTCTCCTACAGGTCTATTCCATTCTATGCCAAATCTGATTTCTTTGTGATCACTGTTCCCTAGCTCACTCCCTATTTCGATGTCATTAATTTGTGTTTCCCTGTTAGTTAACACTAAATCTAAAATATTATTTTCCCGTGTTGGTTCCTTAATGTGTTGCGTAAGAAAGCAATCGTCAATTAATTCTAGAAAATCTTCTGCTTCACTATTCCCTGTTTTGTTCAACCAGTTTATTCCACTCAAATTAAAGTCACCCATGACATAAATACTGTTAGATCTAGATGCCCTAGATATTTCATCCCATAGATGCTTTGCTTCCATTCTGTCTAAATTTGGTGGCCTATATATAACTCCAATTATAATATTATTTGCTTTTTCGTTTAATTCTATCCAAATAGTTTCTGTGTGTGGCTCAGTTTTGATTCCCTCTTTGAGACTACATTTCAAATTGTCCCTAACGTATATGGCTACTCCACCACCTCGTCTAATATATCTATCTGTGTGAAATAGTTTAAATCCATTTATTTGATATTCGGCTAATAGTTCTCTATTATCAACATTCATCCACGTTTCGGTAAGTGCAATAATATCTATTTTTTCTGTGCAGACAAGAGCATTTAATTCGTTAATTTTATTTCTTAGACTTCTACTGTTTGTGTAATATACCCTAAGTGAATTGTTATTTTGAGGCCCTTCTCTTTCCCTGATCATTTTGCCAATTCCTTTCTCCCGCAAACACATACTTTTATTACATCCTTCCTCCAAATCAATTCCCATACCTCTATCTACTAACAGTTTAAACCCAAACAAACACCTCTAACCACTTCTTCCAACGAGTTTGCAACAGCAACAACCCCAGCTCTCGATAGATGCACCCCATCCCGAGCATACATTTCATTTCTTCCATAGAAGTGTTCCCAGTTGTCTATATAAGATATTGCATTAGATTTGCAATATCTTTCCAGCCTGCAATTGACACCAAGTGCCCTCGACATCCATTCATTTCCCACTCCCTTTCTTGGAAGAATGCCACATATGATCGGGATTCCTCCCTTGCTCCTAACTAATTCTATTGCTGTCTTGAATTTCAGTATTAGTTCCTCACTTCTAACTCTCCCAACATCATTACCCCCTACACTAATACAAATAATGGGTTTGCTCCCATTTCCCGTCATAATATCTTTCATGTTTCCAACAATATCACCAATACCAGCTCCAGGATAGCAAACCCTTAATCTGTTTCCTTTATCTCTGGCACAAAACGTTCTGTCCAAATACCTCACCTGGGAATCTCCCACAACCAAAATTCGCTTCGATCCTCCCTTTTCTCTTGGGGCACTTTGAGGGACACGCGCTTCAATGTTCCTCGCCGCTATGCCCTTACCTCCACGCTGAACCATAGGTTCACCACAGCACTCGTCCTCCAACACATCAAATGCGTTTCTAATCTTTATGGTATTAGGTGTCTTTTTTGCCAAGGTCTTCTTAAGACCCCTGTCTTTTACAATATGCCAAGACGGGGTCTCCCTAATGCCGGTCTCCTCCTTTGCTTCATCCTGTCGTTGCTTAAGCTGCCTTACCTCCTCCCGCAACGAATCCAGCTCTGTCCTCAGAGCTCCAACCAGACTCACCAACTCCCTCACCAAACCCTCCATTATTGCTGAATATTATTGCTTCACTCGGAGCTCCAGCTAACACAACCTCTCACTGTGACAGCACCTGACTGACTGAACCACACCAGGTGTCTTGTTACTAACACTTCGATTAATAAATCCCAGTGTCCTATTTGCCTTATTACGAACATTCATGCATTGATCCTTTTGTTTTAAATTCTTACTTATCATAACTCCCAGATCCCTTTCGCAATTCGACTTCGCAATCTCAGCACCATCTAGCTCGTATCTTGTAACTATATCATCATTACCTAGCCTCAAAACTTTACATTTATAAGCATTAAACTGCATCTGCCAGTCTTTTGACCATTTCAAAACGCTATTTAGATAACTTATTGAAGTGATAGTGAGTCTTCTTCCGTGTTAATTTCCCTTCCGATTTTGTATCATCGGCATTTGCAAATGTTGCTACTCAAACCTGAATCTAAATCATTGATATATATTATAAACAACAGAGGTCCCAGGACAGAGCCTTGAGGCACTCCACTTACAACTTTTCCCACTCTGACTTACCCATTTATACTAACTCTCTGTTTCCTTTGGAATAGCCATGCCCTAATCCAACTTAATATAGCCCCCCAATACCATGAGCCTCTATTTTTTTTATCAGTCTTTCATGTGGCACTGTATCAAAAGCTTTGCTAAAGTCAAGGTACACGACATCACAATCCTTACCACTATCAACTGCCTCAACTATGCTGGAATAAAAAGATAGAACATAAGAACATAAGAACAAAGGTAACTGCAGAAGGCCTATGGCCCATACGAGGCAGCTCCTATCTATAACCACCCAATCCCACTCATATACTTGTCCAACCCGCGCTTGAAACAATCGAAGGACCTCACCTCCACCACGTTACGCGGTAATTGGTTCCACAAATCAACAACACTGTTACAGAAACAGTATTTACCCATGTCTTTCCTAAATCTAAATTTATCCAATTTACCCCCATTGTTTCGTGTTCTGTCTTGTGTTGATACTTTTAATACGCTATTAATATCCCCTTTGTTGTGTCCATTCATCCACTTGTAAACCTCTATCATGTCACCCTAACTCTACATAAGAACATAAGAACAAAGACAACTGCAGAAGGCCTATTGGCCCATACGAGGCAGCTCCTATCTATACCACCCAATCCCACTCATATACATGTCCAACCCATGTCCAACTCTTCGCCTTTCCACCAGTGAATGCAATTTAAGCTTTGTTAATCTTCTTCATATGAAAGATTGGTAATTGGGGAAAATTATATATATATATTATATATATATATATTATAATATATATATATATATATATATATATATATATATATATATAATATATATATATATATGTATGTATATATTGTGACGGTGTTCCCACCCTTCTAATTCTCCCACGCCTGCTGTAAGAGTCATGTCCACTATTCCCGAGCGTTCTCTATATTGCAGGCAACAATTGAACATATGTGGGAGAGAGTAGTATTCTCGAAGAGCCGAGAAATTCGCGAAAATAGAACATTTTGTCCTGTGGGATAGGCCCTTTAGGAGCCAATATGGCGCTGGCAAGTCTGATCTCCCGCCAAAACTGTGTGACGTCAGTGGCGCCAGATTGGTCACCGTCAGCGACATGGCACTGGGAGCCAATGAAAACCAACTTTGGAAAAGTGACGTCACATAGGCAGGGCGGGTCCGGCTGTGTTGGCGCCGTGATGATATCAGTCTTTCACGACACGTCCGAGAGGTAGGACGCGCGATCGGTCATCCTGTCAGAGTGACGGATTTACCGAACTCCGGTGGATTTAAGCGTCTCCAGTTGTTGGCACGCACTCTGTGAGGTCTTCCTGCAACCCAGTTGTGGCTCAGATAAGGAATTGACAAAATATTGAGCAACAAGTGCTCAGGGACAGGTGCGTTGCAAGAAGTGGGCCGGGCATCGACGTGTGTCGTCGTTGGCAGTTCACCAGTATAAGAGGCAGCTTAGTGGCCGGGCCACCCACCGTGAGGGAACCAGGTTGACAGCCTTGTCAACCAGGTGAACGTGTGATCGACGATCCTGTCAAGTTTGACAGTAATCCCACCTTCGTGGAACCCTACGAGTCAACAGTTGGAAGGCAAGCACGTCGAGAAGTCTTCCCAAATACCTAGCATTTATCTAGACGACGAGGGAATGACGGTGTTGTGAGCTTCAAGAGCTCTGAAGTCGGGTGCTGTGCGTGTGTCC
>WNGS01013126.1:24758-40399 GCA_020271785.1 Procambarus virginalis
AAGCTAGATGGTGTTGAGATTGCGAAGTCGGATTGCGAAAGGGATCTGGGAGTTATAATTAGTAAGAATTTAAAACAAAAGGATCAATGCATAAATGTTCGTAATAAGGCAAATAGGACACTCGGATTTATTAATCGCAGCGTAAGTAACAAGACACCTGGTGTGATTCTCAAGCTATATCTTGCTCTGGTTAGGCCCCATTTAGATTATGCAGTTCAGTTTTGGTCGCCATATTATAGAATGGATATAAATTCACTTGAACGTGTCCAGCGTAGGATGACTAAGTTAATTCCCCAAATTAGAAATCTTTCGTATGAAGAAAGATTAACAAAGCTTAAATTGCATTCACTGGAAAGGCGAAGAGTTAGGGGTGACATGATAGAGGTTTACAAGTGGATGAATGGATATAACAAAGGAGATATTAATAGGGTATTAAAAGTATCAACACAAGACAGAACACGAAACAATGGGTATAAATTGGATAAGTTTAGATTTAGGAAAGACTTGGGTAAATACTGGTTCGGTAACAGGGTTGTTGATTTGTGGAACCAATTACCGCGTAACGTGGTGGAGGTGGGGTCCCTCGATTGTTTCAAGCGCGGGTTGGACATATACTTGGACAAGTATATGAGTGGGATTGGGGGGTTATAGATAGGAGCTGCCTCGTATGGGCCAATAGGCCTTCTGCAGTTACCTTTGTTCTTATGTTCTTATGTCCTTAATTAGTCTTTCATGTGGCACTGTATCAAAAGCTTTGCTAAAGTCAAGGTACACAACATCACAATCCTTACCACTATCAACTGCCTCAACTATGCTGGAATAAAAAGATAACAAATTTGTTAAACATGAACGGCCATTTGTAAAACCATGTTGCGACTCATTTATTAATATATGTTTTTCAAGATGAAGACGAATGTCTTCGAAATTTAGGAAAATTTCATACAAAGTTGCAGAGTTACAGTACAAACATTCTGTTTGATTTAAAGATAGAGGTAGTACATACAATACCTAAAGCCACCAGTACGCATAGCGTTCCGGGCAAAGAGTGTTCCTATTTCCGTCATTAACTTTGTTTTACACCTCACATTAACGCTGGTGGTATATAAAAGTCGATCAAATACAGGTCAGTCAAATACACTCAGTCAAGTGGGTTGCTTAATAGTTAGTCAAATTACATTATTCAACATGCTCACTATTCAGCATCAGGCTCAAATGAGCAGTGCGCATCTTGATGAACTCCTCTCTCAGGGGCAATATATAGACGAGGGCGCTTTTGGTATTGTGTGGCGCGTTCCCTGGGGGAAAGGACATGCAATTTTGAAGATAATGAAGGAGATCTCAGCAAAAGCCTTCAGAACAGAGCTGTTTATCATGGAAAGACTTAATGGCGCAGGTGGAGCTCCGCGACTCCTCGCAGTGTGCTACGAGCCAAGAGCCATAGTAATGTCATCCCGGGGCGAGTTAACACTCTCAGACGCCATCGAGGAAGATCTTCCAGACTGGCATCTCATCTACATTGTTTTGAAGGTTGGTCAGTGTCTGCGCGAGCTCCACGAGCGTGGAGTTATTCATAATGATATTCATGCCCGCAATGTAAGGGTGACCCTCTCTCCTTGGAAGCTACCTCAAGTATTCCTAATTGACTTTGGACTGTCAACCCTCAGCCAAGATGCCCTGTCGACATTAAGCCAAGAGGCCAGAAGTGAATTGGAGCCAAAGAAAAACCTGACATATTCCCAAGATGTGAAGTTTCTGGGGCGGATGCTGCTAAATATCTTTGACATAATAGAGATAAAATTTGATTCTATAATAGAAATAATTGCAATGACATGGACAGATATGTGTGAGCCAGCGCCCCTTGACGACATTCTCTTGAAACTAAACTTAGTACTTGCTAACGACTTCAAGATCAACTTATCTACCATGCCTGACCCTGAGAGTCCTCAACACACACCTGACTTATGTATTAGGCATGCTGGTAGATAGGGAATAAATAGATAGATATTGCAGGCGATGAGTCACAATAACGTGGCTAAAGTATGTTGACCAGACCACACACTAGAAGGTGAAGGACGACGACGTCTAGATAGATATTCATTACTGAATACACAGCTAGTTTATGCATGAGCCTCTGAGTCCTGTATGCACACCTGGCTTATCTACCATGCGAGATCCTGAGTCCTGTACATACACCTGATTTATGTACTGTGCATGACCATGAGCCCTGTACAGTCCTGTTCTTATCTGACTTATCTGACATGCAAGTAATCTTTTAATGAATTATAAAGACATTGGAAACTGTTTGCGTAATTTTATAATAAATTTATATGGTTAATAAAATAAAGGTTCTCTAATAATTGTTTTTCTATTCCTATATCATGGTGATTTGGCACCAGCAAGAAATTTTGTAGACCTGAATTGGGATCTTACCAATCAGGTCAAATAACGGATAATGGCGAGATGAGTAGTATTTTTAATAAATGTTTTATATCTGTATTTACTAAAGAGGAACTTGAAAATATGCCTTCAGCCGAACAAGTCTATGTGGATGGGGACGAGGACAGGTTGATTAGTTTAGCAGTTACCAGGGAGGATGTAATTAAACAAATAGTAAAACTAAAACCAAACAAATCCCCAGGGCCGGATGAAGTGTTTGCCAGGGTGCTTAAAGAATGCAAAGAGGAGCTTTCCTCTGCATTCTTTATATGCAAAATTTATATAAATATGGTAGATAAAGCCACCATAAATATGGATTTATCATATTTAATAAATCAATAGAGTTAGGCAGAGCCATTAGCCATTAGCCATGCCCTAATCCAACTTAACATAGCACCCCCAATACCATGTGCCTCTATTTTTTAATCAGTCTTCCATGTGGCACTGTATCAAAAGCTTTGCTAAAGTTAAGGTACACAACATCACAATCCTTACCACTATCAACTGCCTCAACTATGCTGGAATAAAAAGATCAAGAAAAGATTTCTGTCCTTCCTGGGAAATCAGTAATAGACACTTTCAGATTTGTGGTCAGGAAGGTGGTGGCAGTGAACATTATTACGCATTTTTTTTAATTACTAAACCCTTCATTTGTTGCTTCCCCTTATTTAATATTTCAGATTTAATATTAGCTGGTAGTTCAGTGAGGATCACAGTGAGAAAGCGAAAGAACTAGGGAACAGTGATCACAAAGAAATTAGATTTAGCATTGAGTGGAATAGATCTGTATGAGAAAATTCTGATAAAGTGCCAGATTTTCGTAAAGCGTCTTGGAGCAAGACGTGAATCCAGGGATGTGTGATGTAAAGGAGGATTTCTATTTGGATTCAAAATATAACTTATTTACAAATATTCTAAGCAAAGCACAGGAAAGTAGTATACTTTACAAATAGAATAGATCAAATACAAATGATCCGAAATAGATAACAAAGGATCTGAAAAACCTCATAGGTAGAAAGAGAGCTTGGTACAAAAGGATTAAGAATGGGGAAGTCAGTTTAGAACAAGAATTCGCACAACTGGTTAAAAAAAATGTTAAAAAAAGAGATAAGGAGAGCAAAAAGAAACTATGAAGATCCAAGGCCAAGCAAAGGCAAACCTTAAAGTTTTTTTTCAGTTATATCGAACACAGGTTAGGGAAAGGATAGGTCCATGAAAACCAAGACAGGTCAGATAACGGATAATGACGAAAAGATGAGTAGTATTTTTAATAAATATTTTATCTCTGAATTTACCAAAGAAGAACTTAACTCTTTGCCTTCAGCCGAACAAGTCTATGAGGGAGGGGGCGAGGACAGGTTGACCAGTCTAACAGTTACCAGGGATGATATTATTAAACATCCTCTTGTTTTATTTATTGCTATCCTCTTCTTATTCCTATTACTTTTCCTTCGGTGGTTATAATGGGAGCTGCCTCGTATGGGCCAATAGGCCTTCTGCAGTTCTCATTATTACTACTATTCTCTACACCTTACTTTCCTCCTCACCTCTCTCTTGCCTATTTATTACCCGTTCTCTACCTCCTCATCACAAGCGACTTGAGAATGGTCCAGGACGGACCGAAACGTCGTCGTCCCTTCAACTTCTAGTGTGTGGTCTGGTCAACATACTTCAGCCACGTTATTGTGACTCATCGCCTGCATATTATTAAACAAATAGTAAAACTCAAACCAAACAAATTCCCTGGGCCGGATGAAGTGTTTGCCAGGGTGCTTAAAGAATGCAAAGAGGAACTTTGCGATCCATTGTCTACCATATTTAATAAATCATTAGAGTCAGGCAGAGTGCCAGAGTCGTGGAAGGTTGCTAATGTGGTACCCATTTTTATGAAAGGGGATAGATTACTTGCTTCAACCTATCGGTCAATTAACCTGACGTCTATTGTGGAAAATTTACTTGAATCGATAATCGCAAATACCATTCGTCTTAATCGTGAAAAATAAATTAATAAATGATTCACCACATGGTTTTACAAATGGCCGTTCATGTTTAACAAAGGATTAAGGACATGCCCGAAACGCTATGCGTGTTAGTGGCTTTATAAAAATGTAAGAACTCTTGTATAAATAAATAAATAAATACAATGAAATTAAAGAAATAAGTAATTCAGTAAACATACGAAAACCGTTTTAAAATCTGGCGGCAAAATCTTTGGCGAGTGAAGGTTGTCTGTGATTGGTTGATCTTCTGTACTGTTTTATAACGTTGTTCTCTACAGCTTACAATATTGTAGTGACAAATTTGCTGCTTGGTGTAAACGGTGTGACATTGTGAGGGGGTGAGTGGTGAGTGAAGGTGGCAGGGAGTGAGGTAGAGGTGTGAGGAGGGGTGAGGGCCGGGGAGGAGCACCAATGGGGTGAGAGTTGAGGGCGGCGAGTGACGGGGTTCAAACCGGTGGTTGAGTCAGCTCGTGTCGCAGTAAACAAGGCTCGACCCGCCGCCCGCACACACGTGAGTTCCTTGCCTTCATATTACCTCTCACATGACCCTCTAGTGTGGCGTCAGCAGGTCAGGTGTAGCCTCGAGACTCGCTGGTGTAGCCAGACGCCTGCAGCACGCCACACACCTCTGCTCTCCTCCTTCATTAGTCCCCATCAACAACAACAACAACATCATTTCTCACTTCCTGAGCTAGCTTTTTCCCCCATTAACTAAGCCATGAGCTTGATGTCTTGGCCGAGTGGTGAGGGTGTGGCCGGGTGCCTCAGCCCACACCTGGAGCTACAGCCTGGTACTACTGGGGTAGCAGCACACGGTAGGTACACCAGCCCTGGTACTGGCACTCGCCCGTGAGGATCCTTTACATCCTCACGCTCTCTAACTCCCTCCTCCTCTAATACCACCTTGACTTACTGGTTGGTGGCAGGCACTACAGCGTTACGTCTCGTCACGTTGTGCTGGCCAGGTTTGGGTGCCTAATTTTGGTTAGGAGTGTTGGCATTGCAATATAGCTATTGAAAGTTATGTTCAGTACTGCAATTGCCTGTAAATTGGTAGAGTATGTGGATACCAGGGCGGTAAACCATAGCACTAGATGCCTGTCACTGCTGTTCTTTCATTCTAAATATTCATTGATTAAAAATAAAATGTGTTCATTGGTGGAAGTGGACGTACCCTTGCCTGGGCATGGAATTGTCAGTGTGGTGAGTATATCGGTATACAGTAGTTTACTGTATAAACATCTACCTTGATATTGGGGCTAAAAGTGCCATGGTATATTAGAAGGTTCACAAGCAGGTTTACCACTTGTCCTCTCCCACTCATCACAGCCTCGTGCTTTTGGTTGGCCACTATTCCTTCCTCCCATCCCATAAATCCTTATCCTGACCCCTTCCCAGTTCCCTAGTCATAATGGCTTTGTGGATTCTCTTGATTGTTCCCTTATCTTGTGGTGGTTCTGAAGATCAATGTCCCCGTGGTTGGTGGTCTGGTCAAAGAGGCTCTTTGAAAAGTCTGCTCGCAGCCTGACATGAATCAATCTGTTGATCGGGTGTCCTTTGGAGGCGTTTGTCGAGTTCTTTCGTACACTGTGAGAGGTTGGCCAGGTATTGGCCCTCCCCTTGTGTGAAGCGGAGAGTGTTGAACAGTCTTGGGCCAGTGATGTTAATATAGCCATGTTGTACCTCTCCTTTTTCAACGGGGGTATTCTGCACATTCTGCCATGCCCCTGATCTCTTGTGATATTTCCTTGTGCAGATTGGAACCAGTCCCTCTAATATTTTCCAGGTGTAAATTATGGTGTAACACACTTGCCTTTGCTCTAGAGAATATAGGTTTAAAAGTTTTGAACAGTTCCAATAATTTAGATGTTTTATGAAGTGGATTCTAGGAGTAAAGTATCTTTGCGCATTCTCCAGGTTGGCAATTTCTCCAATTTTGACGGACTGTTATTGTTCAACAGTATTCTACCCTGGAGAGCACTAGTCTTGAAAAGCATAATCATTGGTATGGCGTCCCTTGTTTGAAAGGTCCTTGTTATCCAACCTGTCATTTTTCTTGAGGTTATGACAGCTACTTTGTTCTTTTAAAGGTTTTCTGACATGATTACTCCCAGATCCTTTACATTGATCTTTTGTTCCATAGTATAATTTGACTGCATTTTGTGTGGTTTCTATTTTTATATTTTCATTCTTTCCATGGTGCAGTAGCTGGAACTTGCGTTTGTCAAACATCATATTATGTGACCCATTGACTTTATTTACATCAGATTGGAGGTTTGATGTGTTCTGTATACAGTAATTGTCTAATTTCATGAAAATCATAGTGTCTGCAAATTATACCCTACTATAGTTTGTATTTACAGTTTTTACAAATAGGAAAAAAAAGTTGTCAAAATTCCTGTATAGTTCGAGTTTCCTGGTATTACTATCAGTTCATGACCATGTATATTATGTACTGTACTGTAGTTGGAAAAAAAAAGTCCACGAGTATTAGGTCTAGCTCTGTTTGGACACAATCCTAAGAGGATGAGGGGGGGGGGGCATGCAGTTCATATCTGGTGCTTTTATGTGAAACAGTTTATTAAACCTGAAGAACATCTTGTATCCCTGATGCCTAAATTAAGTTTCAGAGAAGTAGATTAGATTTTGTTTTACAACCTAACCTTTGGGCAGGGAGGGAAGGGGGAACACTGAATATTTTGGCTATGGAAAGTAATTACATTTAATAAAGCATTTTCTGAATATTATCTTGGCAAAGAATGAGAGGAGGAAGTGGTGGGTGTGGAAGATGTGGGAGGCAGGAAGTCGTCCGGTCACGTGAACACTTCCGTGGAGCATGTGACCCAAAAGAATTTGCTGTATACCCTTTGTGGTATTGTACTGCAATCATGACAAATGTTTTTTAGGAAGCATCACTGTTTTAAAAGTTTAATCTTGCTGTTTATTTTTCTTCCATTACATTAAATGTTGAGCAGACTATCAATAAGTTTTTTGTTAATGGCCACATTTTGTTGTTAATTTGTATATCAACAGGGAAGCAGTCAAGCATGGAGGTGACGGAAGAAAACCTTGGGAGGCTGGTGGAGGTATTGACTCACACATTCTCTCTCGATGTCACCCAACGTCGTTCAGGTAATTTGTAAATATTCTATGGTGATTAATTTATTACTTATACATTAATGGAGTATTCATTTGTAATTGATTTAGCTTTTTAATTCGGAAGTTTTAATATGCCAGAATACATATTTTTCCTTTAAGTTATACCACTCGGTTGCTCCCCAATGCAAAATTCTACGGATGTCTGGTTAGGCTCTGGCATACTGGTACAGCAGGGGGGACACTTCTGTTCCTGCCAGATCATACTGGTACTATCTTGAGATGATTTTGGGGCTTAGCGTCCCCGTGGCCCGGTCCTCGACCAAGCCTCCTTTTTGTTACACCCCCCAGGAAGCAGCCCATAGCAGCTGTCTTAACTCCCAGGTACCTATTTACTGTTAGATAAGAGGGCATCAGGGTGAAAGAAACATTTTGCCCATTTGTCTCCGTCTCTCCCTGGGATCGAACCCGGAACCTTGGCACTACGAATCCAAAGCGCTGTCCACTCAGCTGTCAGGCGCCCAGACCTAGTGCTAGAGACCAGAGACTGCACAATCCTGCCTATAATGTTGACAAACCCTGCATTTCTATAAACTCGAAAGCTTTTCTAGATGGCATTAGAAAGGTTATCTAACCATGCTCTTAACTACTGGCATTAAATGATAGTCAGTGCCCTATCTATCTTCTTAGCTTGCTGAAGAACAGCATGCTGTCACTCTGTGAATGTTGCCAACAGGCTGCATGGACACCAAAATGAAGCCCTCTAAAGCTATTCTCACCACGTTGTCCTGACTGGCCTCGGCTGTTGGTTATACGGACAGTCCAGAACCCGATTTAAGAGTAGCTTGTGTTATTGTTGAGTACTTTTGATTTTGTTGTAGATTGTCTTCATTAATACTTGTTTTAATACAGGACTAGATGATTTTGACTGTTGGCAAAATTAGAGCTCGGCTTCCAGTGCTAATCTCAAAGCCATGTGTACTAGTTTGTCCTGGAATACAATCTACCAATTGGCTTACAACCAGTCCAAAATTACTGCTGGGTAAATATAAGCAAATGGTTAGATTAGTGTTCAAACATTCTTTCCTGTCCAGGGCTCAAATCTAGCAAACAAATTGTGGGGGTGAGTGTGCTTCCACTGCTGAAGATAACTTTCCTGCATATGGACTTCCAGTGACAAATTATCTTTTATGCACATGGTTCGTGCGTGCGTGGGGAAATTCTGGTCTCGTCTGTACTGCATACATGAGAGGTGGGGGGGGGGGGCTGGCACATTTCATCTTGTTTACATGAAAATCCTACACTGGCAAAATTTTCACGGCTGTACTGTGTTTATTTTTGGGGAAGTACCATGTCACTCCCTTAAGCTATGCACAGGGATGGTTGCATCAGCTGTGGATTTCTTAGGCTTACTGGGGACCAGAACTAGAACCTGGCATTCTCTCACAGGTGCAGGGAGTGATGATATTTTGCCACTTGATTGGGGAAGGCATCGACAAAGTCAGTGTCAAAACATAACACTGCTAGATTCAAAGAGACGAAAGACTCAAACCCTCCTATTGAACTCCCCCCCCCCCCCAACCATGTAAACACTTGAATCTTTCAAAACTAATGAGCTCTTTACTGCACCTCGCCCCTTTCATGCGGGCTCCTCTGTTCAGCTCGGTTTTGGGAATTTGCCTTTTTGTTGTTTTTCTTGTACACTGCAGTGTAGTACAAGCTGGGGTTGTAGAGTGGTTGGAGCAGCATGTGATTAGGATGTACCATGTGTATCTCACACCTTCCCTGTGTGATGCCTAGCACTACCCTTGCATTGCCAGTTATCTTCTCTGGAATGTTCAAGAGTCACTCTTCACTTGTGGTTGTTGTAGATTGCACCAGCCCTTTTACTGTTTGCCCTTTTGATGGGGGTGGGGCAGCTCACCTGGTTTGCCAGCTCCTGGTCCCACAATTTGTGGACTTTTCGGGTCGTTTCCTGTGGCCTGCGGTGGAGTTGGTCTGTTTTGTTCCTCTCGGGGTTCAGATCTTTCTGACCAGGCTTTTTTCCTCGACTACATCAGGTCATCTTGCAGTGGGTGGCTTCTGGCAAGGTTGAAATGACTTCATCTCATCAGTGGGGTTTTCTGCCTCTTCTGCAGTTCTGAAACTGAACGTGGCAGACCTCCAGATCGTCCTCAACCTTTCAAAACTGCACCCTTGTCCCATGTTGTGTATGACCACCTTGTCTAAGGTACATCTGTTGAAGGAAGACTTCTGTGATCTCCCTGGACCTCCAGGATGTGTATTGACAAGAATAAAGGTAACTGCAGAGGGCCTATTGACCCATACGAGGCAGCTCCTATTTATAACCAACCAATCCCCTGATATATACATCACTTCGGATATATAGAACTTCTCTCTGTATATAGGAAGTTCGGGGATTAGTTAGGTTTTGTGGAGTGGCAGCATGCTTACCGCTTTTCTTGTCACATTTGGACACAATCTGGCTTCATGCGTGTTTACATATTTGGCAAGAGTTGTAAGGGCTCGTGTTCATTTGTTGGGGGTTTGTTTTAGCCTACCTCAACGACTGGCTGATGTGGACTCGGTCCTTGTCTGCTAGCCAAGGATCTGGTTCTTCCCAGGTTGCGGCGTTTGGTTTCCTAGTTAACTGGTAGAGGTCCCAGTTGGCTTCATTCCAGGTCTGGACTGGTCTGGGCCTCGTGAGGGGACTCCCTGTCAGCTTTTGCATTGCCTTGACCTTGCTGCTGTCTGTTAGCATCAAGTCAACTTTGGGTGACTCAATGGTTGCTTGAGCAGTGGTGCAGGAGCCTGAACTCTGCCTGCATTGTTTTTCCTATTGACAAAGTGTGGCTTTGGCATCTGTTCTGGTATCTCTAGTCTTTCACTACTGCTGTGATCATTGGGTGCATTCTCCTTTGGCACTTCACCAGCTGCTGTTGCTGGCACCCTCTTTAGGCTTTTTGAGGTTCAATTCCTTGCTGCCTTAACTTTTGGTTGGGGCTTTGATCAGTGCTCACCAAGTCGGCCAGTGTCATTGGTCTTTTTTTTTTTTTTTTTTAGGTTCTTGGTATGTTGCGAGAGTTTGCAGCTGTGGAGAATTCAGATTCCTCTGGGCTCGGTGCTCCAGCTCCATTCAGACTGTTCCTGTGCTTCATTCTCAGCGGGGTGGTTTTCACTTTAGTCCCTCGCCCTTTAAAGCAGGACACTTTGGGGTAGGGTTTCTGCTTGATTCTTGGAGTTTGGCTTTTCATACTGTTCGTGCAGATGGTCTATTCCGGTTCCTTCCTATCGCCTCGATACCTGGTTGATGGAGTTCTGGGAGTTCTTCTACTCCCCAAGCCCGGCCCGAGGCCAGGCTTGACTTGTGAGAGTTTGGTCCACTAGGCTGTTGCTTGGAGCGGCCCGCAGGCCCACATACCCACCACAGCCCGGCTGGTCCGGAACTCCTTGGAGGAATAAATCTAGTTTCCTCTTGAAGATGTCCACGGTTGTTCCGGCAATATTTCTTATGCTTGCTGTGGACAGTTGATTCCTCTAACCTTCCCTTGGCTGTGCGAGACATATGGGCACCTGGAGGTGGGCAACAGTGGAATGTGCTCCATTTCCTGATCGCAAGGTCAAAATCTCAACTTGAACGGTACAGAGGTGCTTAACATGCAAAGTGCTTATCATTCTATGCTGGACTGTGTGCTAAAGTGTCTCCCCAAGCACCTATATGGACTATATATAGTGTGGACTGATTGAAAAGTTATCCAATACATCATTCTGCAATGGAGGCCTTTACTGACTGCCAGATTTCAACCATCTCTTAACCAGTGGTTAGTTGATGTTGCCTTAGGAAGCAAATCACATGTACTCACATATGGTATGATTTTTTGCAGCGGAGCAGTTCTTGAACCAAGTTGAGAGCCATGAGAATTATCCTGTACTACTACTGACATTGCTAACCCGTGATGAAGCGCAAGTCCCCAAAATATCAAAGTTGCTGCAGCAATCAACTTGAAAAATTTGGTGAAGAGAAATTGGATAGTGGTAAGTGACATCTTCATTGTTGCTTTATTTGTAATTGTCATTCCTGTAGGTTTGTGATGTTAATTTTATATACATGATAACTCTTTTAAGTGTACAAGTGACAAGTACAATGTTCAGCTTTCAAATTTTTGGTTATATTACCATAGAACCCGTTATTCAGATTCCCACTGTTTGAATTATCCAGACTAAAATATCTGCTTCTTCCTCCTCTGTTAATCTGATAAATATCTGGTTAATGAAGTCCATGCCTCTTGAGGGAAGTCTTGTGCCACCTTAAGAAAAAGTAAATTATATCAAATAAGCCTATATACAGTAATATCAAGGGTAAAAAAATTATTAATGCCATAATTCAAATATGGTGGAAAGCTTTAAATTACTGCAAGAGTTAGTGTACTTTATCAATAAAATAGTTGAGGCATGTGTCAGTGGCATGAGCCAGCCCTGACTGACACTATTCTGGTTTCTCTCTCTTTCTGGCTGTTAATGTTAGCCCATCCTAAATAATATTATAGAAATAGCATGCCTAACACTAACATGAGAATCATAACATTTGTCTCACAGGGTCACTGGCATGAAATGGAAGGTGTTGCCGCTAACATCCACCCATATTCCCTTGCTCATAGTTGCTCCACTTAATTTCTGTATAATAAATTCATCCACTGGATTTATTATATTTATCATCAACAAAGTTGAAACAGATATACAATTGGCATATTAATGACATGAGTTACAACAGCACAATTGTCACATAACAAAGTTGATGTTGGTAACTGCACTTGTAGTGTCTCGTGCAAGAATTTATGAAAACAAAATTCATACTACAAATCGGGCTCATCCGTTGTAATGTGCCTTCTAATGGTCTTCATCACTTGAACAAAAAGTGGGCTACTGGAAATACACAAAACTGAGCAGTGTCAATGGTACAAGCTTTATCCTAGAACCAGTTGCATGTGAATGTATAAATACTGTTTTAATTTGTTTCAGGATGAAGATGGAACGAATAGGATTAGTACCAATGATAGGACTGTTATCAAGCGAGAAATTGTTGACCTAATGTTAAGGTCATCAGAAGGAGTTCAGCGGCAGCTTTCTGAAGCTATTTCCATCATTGGAAAGTCAGATTTTCCCCATCAATGGCAAGATTTAATCCCTTACATGGCTGAAAAGTTCAAATCGGGTAAGTTACAGAAAAAATTGCAAACCGTTTTGTGAATGTTTCGTAAGCCATGCCACTTGAACCTGTCCTGAAAGTAGTCCATAATGATGGTCATCGTAGTCTTAATACAGAGTTCTTGAGAAAATCATCTTGAAGGGTTGACTTCTTATAGAAAATCCAAAACTTTTTAAAAGTTTCCTTTTATTAATCCATTTCTGTAGCACCTAATTGATTAGTTGCAGCATACCGTAATTTTGTTTAGCTATTGAGAAATTAAATGCCCATAGTTAAAAGGGGGCCGACTTGCATTTACTCTAGAACGGTGGTTCTCAGAGCAGTGGGACACTTTCATCCCCTTGTGATCCCAGGTTTCCTAAATGCCTTCCCCCATTTTGAATTGTCATCTAGAAATATTTTCATCTGTATAATTTTAGTGGTATTTATTGAAACAATTTGAAACAAAATTGCTTTATTGTCATTAGCCCTTAAACTGCTAAGGGCTTTTTGGCCTGCAACACTGCCAGGCTAAAAAAAAAAAAAATCGTCTTGTAAAAGAGTTCATTTGTGTTCCCTGATCACGGAAAAATGAATAGAATAATCCAAAGTGATATACTTTGGCTGCAATAGGGCAGCAAAGTCTGGCAAAAAAGAGGCATTGACAGAGCAAGCATCGTCAGGTGGGAGTTACCTCAAAGATATTATTACCTAATTATTTCAATCTCTGATTTTTTCTTATTGTTTTGCAATATTATGCAATAGTGTATTGATATATTTATATAATAAAATGTTTGAATCAAAATGGAGTTCTAGGTCTACCGTGGACCATGAACCTGTACAGTACTGGAAAGTCGGGTCCCAAATTTACACTAAAATAACACTTGTCATAGTCATGTTTATGAAGTATTGTGCTCATTAGAAGTAAACAGCTATTAAATATCATTCCCACAAGAGATATTGTTGGAACAAAAGTGGCCTAGTTGTGCTTGCAGGGGTTGAGCTTTGGCTATTTGGTCCCTCCTCTGTCAATCATTCAGTGAGGCACACACTCTGAGGTATCTTGGTTTATGCTGATTTTGCATATAACCATATAATTGTATAAATAGTTAGGTTTCAACACTTTAGCATTTTGGGCAAGCGAGCGCCACGCCACTCCAAGATGGCGTGGGCATTCCCCGTGAGCACCTGGTAATAATGAAATGTGTGTACTTTTTACTGGTCACCTCAATTTTTCGTCCTAGGTGTTTGATTTTGGTATTGTGTGTTCGCAATAGAACTCCCTACAGGAGTACATGCATATAAAGTCCAAAAGCCCGGCATACCACCAGCAACAGAGTAATAGGCCATGCATTACCCGTGAGCGCACAAAAGCAATAAAATGTATATACACTTTTTTTTACTGTGGTCACCTCAATTCTCATCCTAGGTGTTTGATTTTGGTATTAATGTATTTGCAATAGAATTCCGTACAGGATGCATATAATGTCCCAAACCGCGGTGCGCCCCACCCGCAGCCAAGTTGAATGCATCCCATGCTGTTCCCGTGAGCGAAGACCCATTGGCCCACCCGCAGCGTGGGACGATAACAATGGGCCTACCTCGTGGGACGCACTGCATCGGTGCGACATGGCCCATCTCTGAAAATTGGAAGACGTTAGTGCTAATTTTGAAATCAGTTTCCAAACAATTGAATGAAAACCAGATTTTAGCAAATATTTTAATTGTGGACGCCGAAATACGTCTTGTGCGAATATTGAAATAATAAATTGTTGATGCCTCGAGGCATCTAGCGAGTGCAAAAGTGTTAAATTTGTTTAAAGGGTAATCGGTGTTTTTTCTTTTTTGAATATGAAAAAAATACTCTTGCACATAAAGCATTAGAACAGATTGATAGACATTTGCATTATTTGACTTAAAGTATGGACAGTGCAAGATGTGAGCTTATGTTCAGTGGTAATGAGACTTTTTAATGTAATCTTACTTTTTAATGGAGTAAGAATACACTTGAAGGCCCAATAAATCTTGAAAATTGCAGACTTGGAATTTAAAAATACTGTATATTAGTGACCATATTTTAATAGTGTAGCAGATCTTTTATACAAGAAACACTCTATATAGTAAGTACCCTGTACTGAAATTATTCATAGTAGTGACTAATGGGCAAATTTCTCTTCTTAAACAGGTGACTTTAACATCATCAATGGAGTCCTTCAAACGTCTTATTCTGTAATGAGGCGGTATGAATTCGAGCACAAATCGGATGATCTTTGGCGAGAAATAAAATTCGTCTTGGAGAACTTTGCCCAGCCATTAACGAACCTCCTTGTGGTAAGTTCTTGTGTAAGGCAACTTAAACAACCTGGGTATTTTGGTTTTCAAAAGAATTTATTCCTTGGTTATAAATAAGCACTTGACATTTCTAATTTTATCACTCCATTTTCCTATTACAGGTATACCTCTTAATATTGGTTAGTAATTTAGGAAAGAGACGTTTGAAAGGCAGGCAGATTATCCAAAAGATATTAACAAATATTATATTTTGTAATGCAATCGGTTATTATTCCTCAAACTGCTAGGGGCCCAAATGGAATTCACACCCACAGGCACAACAAAAAAAAAAATCCAAAAAATTCTTCATCTTATAGAAGTGTTCATTTTTGTTACCTGATCACGGAAAAAATAACAAAAAAAATCGTAGGCGACATATTTTAGCCGCAATAGGGTAGGGAAGTGTGGCAAAAAAGGGGCGTTGGCAGAGCCTTCGCCAGACGAGGTCTACTCCGCCCGAGCTGTCAGACGGCAGTTGCCACAAATATATTATTACCTAATTATTTCAATGTCTTTGTTTGATTTTTTCTTAGTTTTTTGCAGTAATATTATTCCATACAGTGAATTGTGGTATATTTATATAATAAATGTGT
>WNGS01013127.1:0-2500 GCA_020271785.1 Procambarus virginalis
AGCAAGCAATTATTATTGTGAATTTTTACTTTGGGGCCCGGGCCTTTTGTTCTCCCATATCTTGATACCTCTAGTCTACTTACCCTTACCCCTTAATAGTACCAGTTCCCCATAGCAAGCCCACTATTGTTCATAACAGCATAATGAATGATGATAGATGGAGTAACTGGTGTGAATTTCACTTTGCCTCAAGCCTCCGAAATTTAGTTGATGTTCCTGGAGATACGTTGATAAACGTAAATGTTTTTATATTTTAAATACAGATATAAACTTTGTTTTCTGTGGTTGGAGAAAACGCTCACGGAGTGGGGGACTTATTTTAATTTTAAAATAATAATAATTAATTATTTAATAAATAAATAATTAATAATACAATCATAAAAGATTAAATTAGATAATCCTTAACTGAAGAAGCATAATAGCTCAATATAACAAATAGGTAAATAGAGCTGAATTAATTATGGTGACTAATGAAGATTAGTGAATAAATAATTAATTAATAATACAATCATAAAAGATTAAAATAGATAATCCTTAACTGAAGAAGCATAATAGCTCAATATAACAAATAGGTAAAAAGAGCTGAATTAATTATGGTGACTAATGAAGATTAGTGAAAGCCATAAATTAATATACAGAAGTAGAATTAATGTAATCAAATACATTGAAGAGACATCTCTAATTTAAAGTTGCCTGAGCATTTACGGTAATTGTAAAGCTTGGTATTCTTGGCTTGTCACTTTGGGGGTTCCGACGGAGCACCCCCAATCCCGTGAGGGCCAGCTGCGCGGAACCCCCACCCCCGAAGGGCGAGCGGAAGCTGGCTGCTAAATAGTAGCATGACTACTTGCTACGTGGCCGTAAGCGTGCCCAGATGCCCGGAGAGGCCATTAAAACACTCATGGTATCCTGACTGAAAAAGGTACCAATCCGAGTCCTCTAGGCAGATGCTGCGAGCAGACACAGCTCGCTTGGAGGCTTATGGAGCGGCAACTAGACGGTCCCTGGGCAGTAAGGCGGGGTGGCCCGCCGTCTGTGCCCTGGAAAGGCGTAGACGGCCTACTGCCGAAATTGGACTCCAGCAGGGAGCGCTTCCACCCTGGCGAATGACTGTCGATCCGGTGTATATCTTCGTCGTAGTATCCCGCCCTCACAGGGACCAGTCCTGGACGGCTGGCCCCAGGGCGGGTGCGGGAATGTGAACGCTATCCACTCCGAGGCCGATTCCCCAGGGTCGACCCCGTGTTGGTCGCTGTCGCTGTGGTGAGCCCCTCGGGTGTGGAGTGGTGTCTGCTTAGAAGCGAGTCGGTTACCTCCCAGTATACCTCGCATGGTGGGCATGAGAGCTGTGATCCACCTTTCGTGGCCCCACTGCGCCTTCCTCGATCATCACAGGTTTTCGTCGTCCTCATTCTATTGTGGGTCTCCTCACTACTGTGGCCGTAAGCGTGCCCGTATGCCCGGAGAGGCCATTAAAAAACAGTCGGTCTTCCTTGACCCAGACTGAAAAAGGTACCTTTCCGGGTCTACTTGGCAGATGCTGCGAGGAGACGCAGCTCGCTCGGTGGGCCGGCGGAGTACCATCTTGACGAGCCGTGGAGCGGGGAGGCGGGAATGGCCCCCCACTTGTTTTCAAACGTTAATTGTAGCAATATCTCAAGTATAAGAACCAAGATACATTTTGGATTTAACAATTTCCTGTAAAGTTGCAGTGCTACCTTAATTGTATATAATCATCATCATATACAGACAGAAATTAACTTATAAAATGTGGAGGTAAAGATAGACGTATGTTAATTATGACGCAGGATCGCTCCTATAAGAACTTAATTATAAACCATAATATTATAATGTATAATAATTAATTGTGTTGGGTGACAGGAAGCCACAGTATATTCATACACGTTAGGCTTTTATCAAGGTCATCCCTAAGGTCAAATTACTAACCTCGCCCAGGATGCAACCCCACAATAAGCTGAGTACCTACTTACTGCCAGGTGAATAGTCGCATTACGTGAAAGGAAATGTACCCAAACATTTCTGTCCCGTCCAGGATTCGAACGCGGAATTATCGATTGTGTCGAGAACGAACACAACTGTACTACTGGGACTGTATACAGTGCCTCTGGATATACATCCCCACAACAATTAACTAGCTCCCAGGTACCTAATTACTGCTAGGTGAACAGCAGGTCATCTAGCAGTGAACACCACCTGCCAGCTCACCTAGTAATGAACACCACCTGCACATCGCACCGCACCACTTGCCAGCAGGTGCAGAAGTACGATGGAGAGAGTAAAGTATACAATATTTCAAGTATAGGAATAAAGATATATTTAGGATTTAACGTTTTCCTATAAAATTTAAATAATACCTTTATTTGATGTTGCTACATATCCTTCCCGGCTTGGTGCCTTCTTTGATAATTACTTACTTACATTTATTGAACTTTATCATCATCATTTACAAAAAGAAATTAACATAAAAATGTAGTCATTT
>WNGS01013127.1:7500-20158 GCA_020271785.1 Procambarus virginalis
TATACAATATTCACAATAGAACAATGTATAATCATTTCATGGTATACAACACATTGAGAAGGAATGAAGGTCAGATCCGAAAATTTAGTTTTTAATACACTTACACATTTATTGAGTCTTTCCTTCACCTTCATTCAAGCACAAGGGTATTACAGTAAGTTTCTCATTATTATTTTTATAAGTATTATTAGTTTTTTATTTGTTACTATTATTTGTATTATTGTTAACAGGAGGAGTGAGAGGGGGGGGGGTAATGTCCACATTCCAAATTCCCATTCCCAGGGCTGGGTGTGCGGGGGGTGGGGGGTGCGAGGGTGTACAATAAACCAAGCACCTCCGGCGGCAGCTTGTCGAAGGCGGAAGTGGAGCCTTGCCCGTTTGTCACGATAATTAGTGATGGCTCTTATTTTGATTATGGGTCCGTAATCCACCTAAGCCTATATTCTTAGTTTATATTACAATGCTGGTAAAATACACTTCTTGATGATGAGTATGGAGTACAAATGATGAGTATAGGGTACAAAGAATGAGTATAGGGTACACAATGAACTACTACTCACATGATGGGTATGGGTTGTACAAGAAACTATCGCGCAGAGGATGAGTATGGAGAGCAAAGTAAACAAAGATTCACACGATTAGAAAGGGTTGCACAATGTCCTATATGACTCACAGGATGAGTATGAGGTACACAATAAACTACAGGTCACAGGATAAATATGGGTTGCACAATAAATTACAGGTCACAGGATGGGTATGGGTATGCGCAGTCGTCGACCAGGTCTCCTGGTTGCCGGACTGATCAACCAGGCTGTTGGACGCGGCTGCTCGCAGCCTGACGTATGAGTCACAGCCTGGTTGATCAGGTATCCTTTGGAGGTGTTTATCCAGTTCTCTCTTGAACACTGAGGGGTTTGCCAGTTATGCCCCTTATGTGTAGCGGAAGCGTGTTGAACAGTCTCGGGCATATGATGTTGATAGAGTTCTCTCTCAGAGTACCTGTTGCACCTTTGCTTTTCAACGGGGGTATTCTGCACATCCTGCCATGTCTTCTGGTCTCATGTGATGTTATTTCTGTGTGCAGGTTTGGGACCAGCCCCTCTAATATTTTCCACGTGTAAATTATTATGTACCTCTCCCGCCTGCGCTCAAGGGAGTACAGATTTAGGCTCTTTAGTCGGTCCCAGTAGTTTAGATGTTTTACTGAGTGGATTCTAAGGCTCTCTGCACGCTCTCCAGGTCAGCAATTTCCCCAGCTTTGAAAGGGGCTGTCATTGTGCAGCAGTACTCCACTCTAGAGAGCACAAGCGTTTTGAAAAGTATCATCATCGGTATAGCATCTCTAGTGTGAAACGTTCTTGTTATCCAACCTGTCATTTTTCTTGCAGTTGTGACGGCTACTTTATTGTGTTCTTTAAAGGTAAGGTCTTCCGACATGAGTACACCCAGATCCTTTACATTGCCTTTTCGCTCTATGTTATGATTTGCCTGAGTTTTGTACGTGGTTTCCGTTTTTATATTTTCATGTTTTCCATAGCGCATGAGCTATGGAAAAACTTATCTTCGTTAAACACCATATTATTTTCTGTAGCCCATAGAAAGACCTGATCTACATCTGCATGGAGGTTTGCCGTGTCCTCTATGTTGCCTACTCTCATGAAGATCCTAGTGTCATCTGCAAAGGATGATACAGTGCTATAGGTTGTGTTCTTGTCTATGTCCGATATGAGGATAAGAAAAAGTACTGGAGCAAGCACAGTACCCTGGGGGGCTGAGCTCTTCACGGTTGATGGGCTGGATTTTTATTTTGTTGACTTACACATTGGGTTCTGTTGGTCAGGAAATTGTAGATCCATCTGCATATTTTTCCGGTAATTCCTTTTGAACGCATTTTATGTGAAATAACACCTAAAATGCGTGAAGCAGTGAAGCAGGCTCCCATTTATATTATGTGGAGCGGCAATCTCAAGTAAGGGGATAAAACATGGACACTTAACCATTTTGTTCCATTAATGTCCTTGCCTCCACTGGGTCACATATCCATAGACAGTACCCAAAGCACTATGACATCTACATCTCTGAGTTTGTGTCGATCACTATTAATTATCTGTACCACCCATGTACTCATCAACTCCAATCGGAAAGGATTTTACTAATTTTGTGTCCAAAATACAGTATGACTTTAAGGAGACACACTATTTTAAAGAAGCTTTTTAAAGAAGTAATTATCAAAGAAGACACCATGCCAGGAAGGCTATGTAGCACCATCAAATAAAGGTTTTATTGAAACTTTGTAGGAAAACGTTAAATCCTAAATATATCTCTATTCTTATACTTGAAATATTGTATACTTTTCTCTCTCCATCGTACTTCTGCACCTGCTGGCAAGTGGTGCGGTGCGATGTGCAGGTGGTGTTCATTACAAGGTGAGCTGGCAGGTGGTGTTCACTGCTAGATGAACTGCTGTTCACCTAGCAGTAATTAGCTACCTGGGAGGTAGTTAATTGTTGTGGGGATGTATATCCTAAGGCCCTGTATACAATGTTCACAATAGAACAATGTATAATCATTTCATGGTATAAAACACATTGAGAAGGAATGAAGGTTAGGTTTGAAAATTTAGTTTTTAATACACTTACACATTTATTGAGTCTTTCCTTCACCTTCATTCAAGCACAAGGGTATTACAGTAAGTTTCTCCATTATTATTTTATTAATATTATTAGTTTTTTTTTTTATTTTGTATTATGTTAACAGAGGAGTGAGGGGGGGAGGGGTAATGGTTCACATGTCCACATTCCAATGCCCGCTTCCCAGGGCTGGGGTGCGGGGTGTACAATAAACCAAGCACCTCCGGCGGCCGCTTGTCGAAGGCGGAAGTGTAGCCTAGGCCGTTTGTCATGATAATTAGTGATGGCTTTTATTTTGATTATGGGTCCGTAATCCAGTTAAGCCTTTATTCTTAATTTATATTACAATGCTGGTAAAATACACTTCTTGATGATGAGCATGGAGTACAAATGAACTCACTGTGTACCCTATGCTCACAGGATGAGTATAGGATACACATGAACTACCACTCACACGATGGGTATGGGTTGCACAAGAAACTATCGCACAGAGGATGAGTATGGAGAGCAAAGTAAACAAAGATACACACGATGAGAAAGGATTCCACATGTCCTATATATGACTCACAGAATGAGATGAGGTGCACAATAACTACAGGTACAGGATGTATGGGTTGCACAATAATTTACAGGTCACAGGATGGGTATGGGGTGCACAAACAACTGGTAACAGGATGAGAATGGGTTGCACAATAAATTACAGGTAACAGGATGGGTATGGGTTGCACAAACTACTGGTAACAGGATGAGTATGGGATGCACAATAAATTACGCACAGAGGATGAGTATGGGGTGCACAAACTACTGATAACAGGATGAGTATGGGTTACACAATAAATTACAGGTCACAGGATGGGATGGGGTTGCACAAACTACTGGTAACAGGATGAGTATGGGTTGCACAATAAATTACCGCACGAGGATGAGTAGGGGTGCACAAACTACTGATAACAGGATGATATGGGTTACACAATAAATTACAGGTCACAGGTAGGGGTTAAACTACTGGTAACAGGATGAGTATGGGTGCACAATAATTACCGCACAGAGGATGAGCATAGGGGCACGTAAACAGGACTCACAGGATGAGTATGGGGTGCACAATAAATTACCATTCACAGGATGAGTCTATGATGTTCGTGCTCTATATTAAGATAACTAAAATACACCTCTGTTTCCAAAATACTTTAATGACCAATATTTGCAAATATATTTATGTTTCCGATTTTCTGATAATATAAAACATATCATCATATGTATAGGGGTCCCAGTATTAGTCTTGTTCGTTCTCGACACACAATCGAGAATTCCGTGTTCGAATCCTGGGCGGGACAGAAATGGTTGGGAAAATTTCCTTTCACGTAATGCGACTGTTCACCTAGCAGTAAGTAGATACTCAGGAGTTAGTCAGCTTGTTGTGGGGGTTGCATCCTGGGCGGGGTCAGTAATTCGACCTTAAGGATGACCTTGATAAAAGCCTATCGTGTATGAATATACTGTGGCTTCCTGTCCCCCAACACAATGAATTATTATAATTATAATATTATGGTTTATAATTAAGTTCTTAAGAGTGATTATGCGTCATAATTAACATACGTCTATCTTTACCTCAACATTTTATAAGTTAATTTCTGTCTGTATATGATGATCATATACAATTAAGGTAGCATTGCAACTTTATAGGAAATTGTTAAGTCCAAAATATATCTTGGTTCTTATACTTGAGATATTGTTACAATAAACGTTTGAAAACAAAGTTTATATATGTATTTAAAATATAAAACATTTTGCGTTTATCAACGCATCTCTCTGAATTACAATTTTTTCTGAATTGTGAAGCCTGTATTGGCCGCCTGGCAGGACACTGATGCATTGGAAGTTTTCATGTGTCCGGACACCGGCGATGGTGTCGTATTGGCTATTTATTTAACCATATCTTGGCTTTCATTTAAGATATATTTTCCTTGAAATGTAGTCACATTATCGTCTACATCTGTGTTTATGCTGACATATAGACCTTTGATGTTACTTTGCACATATGCAAATGAATTACACAATTAATTCACTTGTTTGTAGGCCTTCACACTCCCTGAGATAGCCATCACGTGACTATAAAAAGACATATATCTTCACTTTCACTTCAGTTATATTTATGCTAAAGTATTAACATGCAGCTTATATTTCTGTCTTTATTATGACATAGAAAACTTCGTTTATTACAATATTTAGATTAAATTAACATTGATCTTCGAAAGATCATAGATCCCATCGATAGGGAGAGCGTCGGCCAAGAAACCTTGTTTAAAATATGAATATCTTTCCTGTCTAATAAGATATAATCTCTGTGATGGATTCACAAAAACTATTTTATCTCTGCATTTCTGATAACATATACAAATATAAGTTTTATTTGTGAATCTCTATTAATTAAGCAATATATCAGAGAGTGTGTAGGGTTCGGTGTTCTATGAACGAAAAGACATGGGTAGTTTAAGTAGCGAACGCATACAAACGAATAACGTTAGTATCTATATAACAAAATTATTGTCCTATGGAGTTGATTTAACTTACAGACACATTTTTATAAATAAATATTAAATGTTTTGTGGCTATTTATGAAATATATTATTACAAATACCAATTCTACTTGTTAATATCATTAATTAAATTTGCGACAATTTGAGCAAAGAATTGCGACGACTGGATCACTGTGTACAGGAGGCTGATATGGCAGCAAACACTCTCCAGGCGACCATATATCTTGGATAAGTCGCTCCACAATTTTGTCGCTTGGACCGTCGACTTCCTATGGCGTCACCTGTTACATATTTACTTCGAATTTCGATATGAAATTACATTATTTCAGAGTGAAAATAGGTTTGATCGTGTTCTACGTGCAGCACCAACATTACAGTAAGTAAATATATCATATTTCTTCATTACTTACGTAATACTAGGAGGATTTGGGTACATTTGGGTAGATTTGGGTAGATTTGGGTAATTCTACGGACCCCTAATGAGGTCGAGATGAGCTAGTAGGTTAGGTTTTGTCGTATATTTCGGCACTCCTGGTGAGACGCAAGAATACTTCGAAGATTTCCCAAAATACATGGGAATAATGGATAGCAGCCAAGTTTCTGTAATATCTTGTTCGTAAATTGGTGCTGGAAACAGCATGTGTGTATGACTGGCTTGAGATGCAGGGTCCCCTGATCAAGGAAGTGTCTATAAGCTGTGGGTGAGATTTGATGCTTTGCGTGTTAAACAATACGTTCAAAACATAATTGCCGTCAAAGAGTTGGTCAGAATATTTCTGTGCATCCTCTTCAGACGCTGGCTGATGCTCAGCGTACACAAATCAAATGACGCCTCACATCGGCGTCCATTCCCGGCCAATAGAAGTGTTCCCAGATCACTTCTCCTCTCGCTTCAGCTGAGCTTCGCGCTCCTCTCACTTCAGCTGGGCTTCGCGCTCACACTCCTCTCGCTTCAGCTGGGCTTCGCGCTCACGCTCCTCTCGCTTCAGCTGAGCTTCGCGCTCCTCTCACTTCAGCTGGGCTTCGCGCTCACGCTCCTCTCGCTTCAGCTGGGCTTCGCGCTCACGCTCCTCTCGCTTCAGCTAAGCTTCGCGCTCCTCTCGCTTCAGCTGGGCTTCGCGCTCACGCTCCTCTCGCTCCAGCTGAACTTCGCGCTCCTCTCGTTTCTGCTGGGCCTCAAGCTGCATCTTCATTAACTCCAGCTTTATACCCCTCCTGCTGCTACCAGTGGATCCCCTGCTGCTTCCTACATCGCTCCGGTTCCCACCAACACGGGCAGGTGCTTGGGACGGTCCTTCCCTGGAGGCCTCCTCTCAGGCCTTGATCTGAGCTATGATCTCAATCCGCCGCTCCGCCACTTTGGAGGACCTCAACCTCAAACCAAAGTGGTTTGCCACCAGCTGCAGCTGGGCCTTGGTACACTCTTCCAGCACCTGCTCGTCCCTCGACTCAATAAACTTTTTCACTCAATCATCTTCCATCTCTAGGCTATTGAATAACCGTATGCAAGGGAATACACTAGCGAGCAGTGTAAATCGAGACCAATGTCGACCTTAGTACACTCGTCACTGCACTTGCAAACCTTTGCCATACTGTTGTTCGATGATCCTGGCAAGGTCGCCACTGTCAAGGTTCTCCCCCCTCCTACCTTGTATGGTTGGGAGTTGCTTCCACGGGTCTTTGTCCCTCCGTACCTGGCGCCACTGCCCGCCCTGTGGCTCCCCCAGTCTACTAATGACTGGCCTTATATATACCCCAAGCGAGTGGAGAAGTTCAAGTCTACCTGTATCACACCTGAATCTGCCCGTCTTGACATTGGGAGATTCTATCTCTATCTAGTCTTTTCAAAGGTCGCCAGCTGGGTGTTCATACTCGTGTCCCAGCAACACATCAGTGGCCTCATAGTTATCTTAAATCAAGGATGCAATCTCATGTGCAGTGCAAGGTGACATAAATGGTCTCACTCAAAATAGCCGTAGAGAATGGAGGCTCACTCAAACACATTGGTAAAATTTAAAAGTTTACTGAAAAAAATATATACACTTGCATAAGGAAATAATCAGGTGGAAATTTACGATGGCGGCAACCTCCTATTCGTCGCGTCTCTGGCAACACGATCAGCTGACTGGATCCACTTGTCAGGCGGCGGGCACACACCTCGCACCTCTGGCAACACGATCAGCTGACTGGATCCAACTGTCAAACTGATGGGGACACACCTCGCGCCTCTGGCATCAGTGTCAGCTGACTGGGTCCAACTGTCAGATCAGAGGGAACACACCTCGCGCCTCTAACAACACGGTCAGGTAGACGATTCAAAGTTCGTTTCTAGCTTCTTGAAAACCAGCTACTATTCCCAGATACACTAACGTCACCACATCTACATATTTATGTTCCACCACCAATTCATGCCTACATGAGCTCCTTGGCTCTTAGCCTAATGCTATCACATAGACAATAAATGATAACAAGAAATGTTCACGACATACAGAATGTCCTAGCTCGCCTAGATCAAAGGGGTAAAGGGAGGGATAACTGTCTAGCTTACTTCATTCCATAACGAAGCTGACTCGTCCTCTGGCGAGGGATGATGAAGTTCCTGGTCCTGGCTTCTGGTCTTCTGTTGATCAATTCCCACACACACAAGTTCCTCAGCCATCATTGTAGTAGCGCGTCCTCGCCATCCTCACACCTGGCAGGTATGGTCTTCCTCCTCTTCGTCTTCCTCGGGGTACTAAAGCCAAGTACCTGCACCGTCGTCCTCCTCCTCCTCTCACTGGCACTGTATATCCAATGTACAGTCCAGTACAGCTTCCCCTTGCCTCACTTCCAGTAGATTCGGCCCGACCGTCGCTACTCGCTTGATATGTAGAACGTGGTCCGCTGGACGTCCCAGATGTCTCCAGCCCAACGTTCGTGCTCGCTACAGACTCTTGATAATAGAGCTCTTGACTCTCTAGCCCGACCTATCCATGCTTCTTGGCACTCCACGGGATGTCTGCAGTATCAATGCGATGCTTAAATCCACTGGTAGTGGCTCTCTGGACTCTAGATCTGGAGCTCACTGGATCGCGTCCTCACTCTGTGACGGTCTATGACGTACTCTCCCGCCCAGGCACCATCCTCCCCAGAAGCCCTCCACCTCGCGACGTCACACCGCCCGAGGTCCCTCGTTATTGGTCACTTCCATCACGTGACCTTACCTGGCCAATCAAGTGCAGGAAGGTGCCGCGACGTTTTGGAGGGAAACAGAATGGCTCGGCGCCATCTTGTGCCTCAAAAGGGCGTAAGCCCCTTGCATAATAACCACTGAGGCACATCTCACTTCTTTCCTGGATGACTGTGGGATATCAGCTGAATAACCAGAACATAATTTGTAGTCTCACATACAGCCAAAGTGTACTTAAGCTCTGCCTTTCCTTTCCAAAGGTTTTTTAATTTTATTTTTATTTTTATTTTTTGTTTGTTATCTTTGCCTGTTTTTTACTCTTAATTATTTGTTCTTAGTTAATCCCCTTGTCACTAAACCTAGGGATTTTATTACCCTGTTATATTTAAAGTAACTTGGTATTTGTTTCATGTAATCATTTATTGGAATTAAGTAATAGTATAATTGTTTATATCATCTACCTCAGTATCATAGTAAAATCTTCCACATTATTATACTCTCACCCTGTTTATTTTTACACTTAGATTTATAGTAGAGTAAAATTCAAGATTTACTCAGATATTCATGTCATCTTTTGTTTTCTTTTTTCGGAATTATCTATTTGAGCTCACTTTGTTTTCTTAGGTTCATACCAACTATAGGATTTTAATTAACCATTACTAAGCTAATTATCCTCAAGTTCATTTTACTTTATGATTATTATTTTTCTTATTATTTTTTATTTTACATTTATATTGTCAGTCCCTACTGTTTTTTTTGTTTTTTATTTTATCTAACTTCTGTGTCCTTCCTGGCTATCTATTGGATCTCTATTTTACTTCCAAATTGGTACTATTTTATTGTATTTGCTTTTATTCTTGTGCTTTCCTATATCATGTATCCTGTATCGTGATCCCTCTGCATCTCTATGCACACTGATATTGATCCTGATCAAAATCTTCTGTCTCATATCTACACCAACCAGCACTTTGATCATCATTATTGCAAGTATTTCACAGCACACCAGGCTAAAAACAAACTCCAAAATAACATCTGTTTATCAGTTTACAACCAAAATGTTAGATCACTTGGTAAACATTTTGACGATTTAAATGCATTACTCACAGCACTAGGTACTAACTTATCGTTCATTATTTTAACAGAAACTTGGCTAAATAAAGACTATACCCAACTCTACAACTTAGCTGGTTATAAAGCCATTCATAACTGTAGGCCTAATAAAAAAGGTGGTGGCACAGCTATATATTACCGAGATACATTTATCTGTAACAGTATTATTAGTGACAGAGATGACTACTGTGAATATACTTTTGCTCAGTTTACAATTAAATCCCTTAAATCCTCCTTGACTATTGGAGCCATCTATAGATTTCCCAATACTAACATAGCTTCTTTCTCAGACAACCTAAGGAATCTTATTATAATCAACAATCTCAACAAAAACCACATCATTCTGGGAGGAGACTTTAATATTGACCTGGGTCAACAAAATTGCTCTCAAGTTGACTATTTCCTTAACAGCATGAACTCCTGTATGCTAATCCCCTCAATCACCAAACCTACCCGAGTCACTCAAACATCAGCCACTACCTTGGACCACATATGGACAAACATAACAGCTCCCCTTGTATCTGGTATAATCTACGACAGAACAACTGACCACTATCCTACCATTCTTATAGCGAACATGGACATAACACCACCAAAAAGCAAGAAACATTCATTTAGGCTACACAGTGAATCAGCTTTAGGCAATCTTATAGATGCACTTCACAATATTAACTGGGATTCTGAATTCAATAATACCCGGGATATAAACTCATTAGCTAACCTCTTCCTCTCCAAAACTCTAAGCCTCTACAACCTTCATTGTCCCCTTCTTACCAAGCAAGTAACTGACAAAAGATTAAACAATCCATGGCTCACAAGTGGCATTCTCAACTCAATCAACAAGAAACATGAATATGAAAAGAAACTTAGGATTGGCCTAGTTTCAAAGGAAGTAGCTAAAAGGTACTCATCAATGCTTACCAGTATCATAAGAAAGGCAAAACTTGCATATTATGTGAATAGATTCAATGAAGCAAAAGGCAACATGAAAAGCACTTGGAAAACCATCTCTAGTATCCTAGGAACTAAACAACACTCACATAACCAAATAAACTCTACAAGGATGGGGATATACCGTCAACTGATTTAGAAATGGCAAATGAATTTAATAGTTTCTTTTCATCGGTTGGTGCTAATCTTGCCAGTAAAATCCCACAGACTCAGACACATATTAACACATATCTCTCAGGCAGCTATCCAAACTCTCTTCTCCTTTCACCAATCAGCCCGGCAGATGTTGTGTCCATCATACACTCTCTAAAAACCAAGGCAGGGAACACCAGTGAAATTCCGTCCATTGTATACAAGAGAGCCTCCCATGCCCTTGCCCCACCCATAGCCCTACTGTTCAACAAATCTATAGAGTGTCACACCTTCCCTGATATCCTCAAAAAAGCAAGAGTAACGCCAGTCCATAAAGGAGGCAATCCGGCGGACATAAACAATTATAGACCAATATCAAATCTACCCATTCTATCAAAAATATTTGAAAAAATTATTTACAAACAGCTCTATTCCTACCTCGTAAAATTCGACATACTCAGCCCCTGCCAGTTTGGCTTCCGGTCCCAAAAGAGCACCAACGATGCAATCATTAGTCTCCTTGACGTAATCTACTCAGCCCTTGACAAAAATGAGTTTCCGATTGGACTCTTCATTGACCTAAGAAAAGCCTTTGATACTGTTAATCACAACTACCTCTTACTTAAACTCCAGCATTATGGAATCCGAGGCCTTGCCCTTGACTACATCCGATCCTATCTTAGTGACAGACACCAATATGTAACCATCAATGAAACAACTTCTTCCACTCTACCAATTACCGTTGGAGTGCCACAGGGCAGTATCTTAGGACCTCTTCTATTTCTTATATATATAAACGATCTGCCTAATGTCTCTAATATTCTCAAACCTATATTGTTTGCTGACGATACTACTCTTATCTATTCAGACCTCAACCCACATACACTAAATAATGTTGTGAATAATGAATTAAAAAAAGTCCACTTATGGATGTCAACTAACAAACTAACATTAAACATCGAAAAGACTTACTACATCTTATTTGGAAGCAAATCATCAAATGCAATTCAGCTACAGATAGACAACATTAACATCAGTAATAAAAATGATGGCAAGTTTCTTGGCCTATTCCTAGACAAGAGACTCAACTTCAGCACCCACATTCAACACATAACTAAGAAAGTCTCTAAGACAGTTGGTATACTCTCCAAAATCAGATATTATGTTCCTAACTCTGCTCTCCTCTCTCTATTATGCCTAATCTACCCCTATCTTAATTATGGTATCTGTGCATGGGGGTCTACCACTGCAAACCACCTTAAGCCCATCATCACCCAGCAAAAATCTGCTATCAGAATAATAACTAACTCTGCTTTCAGACAACACTCAGCTCCCTTGTTTAAATCCCTAAACTTGCTAAATATTAACTCCCTCCACACATTCTCTTGTGTCAACTACATTACAAAACCTGTTCTTAAATGCAAACCATGCTCTGAAACTCTCTCTGGACAGATGTAATAGGACCCATTATCACCACACCAGAAATAAATATCTCTTTGATATCCCCAGGGTCAAACTTAATCTGTGTAAACACTCTATGCAAATTAAGGGACCTAGTCTATGGAACTCACTCCCTAGTGAATTGAAAAACTGTAAAACTTTTGCCTTATTCAAAAGCAAAACCAAAAAGTACTTAATTTCATCTTCTTAGTCCTACACTGAGCTTTATTTTTGCTCTGTACCTAGTGTTACCCAATCTCCTAATTCTTATGTATTTAACCCAAACAACCTTATCATTGTGTTCATTGCTGTCTTCCTTTATGTGCTAGCCATTTGCTGTATTGTGCCTACCAATTTTGTCAACTACCATTCAAGCTTTCATTGCAATCAATCTTAGCTACCTAAGTGCTTTATTATACTGTACCTACAATTTTTCTCTTTTTTTTTTTCTTCTTCTCTTGCCATGTAACTGTTATCATTTCTTTTTTATAAATTTTGCTAGTAGTATTTACCTATTAAAATTTTCTTAGATTAAGGACCTGCCCGAAACGCTGCGCGTACTAGTGGCTTTACAAGATTGTAATTACCATATTATATATTCTCACATTCCCAATGTACCTTCTTGTATATGAATAAATAAATAAATAAATAAATAAATAATCACATTTAAATGGCAATTTTACAGCCAA